>BQNB010006189.1:0-79661 GCA_026074375.1 Tanacetum coccineum | reverse complement strand
GTAGCAAGAACTACACAAGGAAATAGTGTCTTTGAAAGATGTAATCATACATTGGTAGAAGCAGCTAGAACTATGCTCATCTTTTCTAAATCTCCATTATTTTTGTAGGCAAAAGCTGTTGCCACCGCTTGCTATACTAAATACAGATCCTGATGTGCTATCGTGTAGGGTTAATTTATTGATTACCAAGTTTTAAATTTATATTTAGCCGACTTATCCTAATTCAACACTTTAACGGGCAGTGTACCCGATCGGGTGGAGTTTCGTGGTAAGTAGGGTGTCGAACACTAAGAGTGAGGTCGTTAAGCTTATAATCTATCAGTATTTTTATTACTCTAGTTAAGTTAATTCTAACTACTTTTTAAACCTATGCTATGTATGCTTCTAACGATAGATAGGGGGTTTTCAGTTTGAGAGACTGGCACAGGTTTTATGGTGAAAAAAATCAATTCTAAACACAATAAACATGCAAGAAAACAATCAAAAGATAAAAGAGCAGTGCAATCCAAATAATAGAAAATTATATTAGTCATATTAAATCTGATTAAATGCTGGTTTGTTTATTTAGTGCAATAATTTCTTATCTCGAAGCGGCATATCATTCTTAAGACTTAGGCGGGACATCATCCTAAGACCTAGACACGTTGAATCCTGTCACAATTAACGTATCCGCATAAAGCATCCTTTTAGTTTAATTATAATCTATCTATGGATTATAGCAATGGTGATCTTGATAAACCCTAGCCCATTGAGACTTTACCCACTTACTGTTTGACGGTATTTTATATACTGGTAGTCCATGGTATGTGCTTAATTACACATACCTTTTACCTTTAAAAACGAGCTAAAATAACCAAAAACGGACTTAAAATGCCAAATTAATTTAAAGACAAAGACAGAATGTTATTTGTGATCCTATTGGTCTAGTAATATAAAACACGATATGGAGAGCTATCCCAGTATCTAGTTCACTTGTTAAGCGTAACTAGACCCAGTTGAATGATAGGTCACATATTCAAACACGTAGACAAGTATCATGTGATAAACATAATTAAACTTTAACGATAAATTAAGAAATCGATTTTAAAAAAAATCATACATTAAAATTTTTATTAAGATGGCTAATACCCAAGGGTATTAGCCCATAACCATTGTAATTATACAAGCGTGATCAAATAACCAAGGTAAACTAAATGTTTTACCGAACGATACCAAAAATTAAATGATTACAAGAGTATAGGAATTACACGGTGTCTTTTATGAATCATGATCGATGCTTGACCTTTGGTTGCTCTTCTTTTCTTCTGAAAATCAACTCTCGACTTTCAATTGCATTCCTCGTTGGGGATAACGACCCGGGAATCATACTTCCGGTTTACTACATTGAGATTTTTGACTATCCTTATTATAAGTATTATATATTTATATATTTTTAAAAAGGGTTAGCATCAATCTTGATCAGTGCGCGCAAAGTTTAATATCAATATGATATACATTCCCAAAATATAAATATCTTCGTATCTCTGAATAGTTATCTTCATGGATACGGCGTATGACAAAAGGTGAATACGCCGTATTGGGAATTGTGTATACGCGTTTTCTTGTGAAGACTTGGCGCTGATACGCCGTATCTCTTTTTATGGATACGGCGTATTGGTTAGAATTGAGTAATCTTTAAATGTCTTCGTTTTAGCTCCAAAATATGCGCCTTTTAGCATGTCTTCACAAATCACTCCTCAATTACTGCAAATAACACTTTTAAGCAATTAAGTACAAATTCTTGCAATAATTATATAAAAATGAGTAACTTATTCGGGATAAATGATGGTATAAATGTGACGTTATTTGATGTCATCAAATATCCCCCCACTTGAATCCTACTTGTCCTCAAGTAGACTCTAGATTATATTGAAAATGTATCCTAACCGAAGTCAAGGATTTTTCCGTTTAAGCACTTCTTTTGAAACGATAAGGATCTTGGTAAACTAAAACCAAAAGCATATATTGGAATCTTCATTGGTTACTCACCATCCAAAAAGGCTTACCGAATCTACAATAAACGAACTTGGATGATAATGGAAACCATTCATGTGCAGTATGATGAACTAACCCAAATGGCTTCTGAATAATTCAGTTCAGGACCCGAGCTTCAAACAGTGACTTCTGAACACATTAGTTTAGGACTCGTACCAAACCATGCTGCTTCAACACCAGTTAAACCTCCATCAAAGAATGATTTGGATTTGTTGTTTCAACCAATGTTTGGCAAGTACTTCAAAGACTCACCAAGTGCTATATCTATAACTGTTTTCGCTACAACTCTACCACCACCGGATATATCTAGGCATCTTTTTCTACCTCCATTAATCAAGATGCTTCATCTCCAAGTACTTCATCGACAACTAAAGCAACAATAAATCCAATTCAGTCTACCAATAAAAAAGAACCAAATAATGAAGATGCAGAGTTTGATAGTGATACATTTATAAATTTGTTTGCTCCCTCGGTATCCAGCTCAGTTGAGTCATCATCATCAAGGATTATAGACACTTCAAACATGCATACGTTCTAACAACCTCAAACATACATCAGAAGATGGACAAAAGATCATCCATTAGTAACAATTATCGGTAATCCATCAAAACTTGTTTCTACAAGACGCCAACTAGCTACCGATGCTATGTGGTGCTATTTCCATGTTTTCTTAACAAAAGTCGAGCCTAAGAATTACAAAGAAGCCATGAACGAATCTTATTGGATTGGAGCCATGCAAGAAGAGATTCATGAGTTTGAAAGACTTGACGCGTGGGAGTTAGTTCCAAGACCATCCAATGTTATGCTCATCAACCTTAAGTGGATATTTAAGGTGAAGCTAGATTAATACGGGAGTGTGTTGAAGAACAAGGAGCGGTTAGTTGCTAAGGGTTATCGTTAGGAAAAAGGGATTGACTTTGAGGAATTGTTTGCACCTGTAACACGCATTGAAGCCATTAGAATTTTCTTAGCATATGTCGCTCATAAGAATATGAAGGTTTATCATATGGACGTGAATACGACATTTCTGAATAGGGTTCTCAAGAAAGAGGTGTCTGTGAGTCAGCCGGAAGGGTTTGTTGATCAAGATCATCTGAATCATGTATTCAGATTAAAGAAAGCACTTTACGATTTGAAACAAGCTCTACGTGCCTGGTATGACATGCTCTTCAAATTCCTCCCCAGTCAGAAATTCGTCAAAGGTGTAGTCGATCCGACGTTATTCACCTGAAAGGAAGGAAAGGATCTTATTCTGGTACAAATTTATGTTGACGACATATTATTCGCCTCCACTAATCCATTATTCTATGACAAATTTGCAAACGAAATGAGCAAACGTTTTAAGATGTCGATAATGGAAAAAATGTCATTCTTTTTAGGACTACAAGTTTCTCAAAATCCTAGAGGCATCTTCATTAATCAATCAAAATATGCTCTTGAAATGCTAAAGAAATATGGTTTAGAATCTTGTGATTCTGTTGATACTCCCATGGTGGAGAGGTCCAAACTTGATGAGGATCCACAAGGGATTAAAGTGGACCATACTCGTTATCATAGTATGGTCGGCTCCCTTATGTATCTTATAGCAAGTCGTCCTAATTTAGTGTTTGATGTCTTCATGTGTGCTCGGTATCATGCAAAGCCTACCGAAAAGCACCTTATTGCGGTTAAACGGGTCTTTCGGTACCTAAAAGGAACCATTAACATGGGTCTATGATATACAAAGGACACCAGATTTAAACTAACGGCTTTTGTAGATGCGGATCATGCAGGTTGCCAATATAAAAGACGAAGTACTTCGGGAAGTGCACAATTTCTAGGAGAAAAACTAGTCAGCTGGTCCTCTAAGAAACAAAAGTGTACTGCAATATCAACCACTGAAGCGGAGTACATATCCTTGTCTGGTTGTTGTGCACAAATCCTTTGGATGCGCTCACAATTGACTGACTATGGATTTGACTTCCACAAGATCCCATTGTACTGCGACTCCAAGAGCGCCATTGCCTTGTCTTGCAACACCGTTCAACACTCGAGGATAAAGCACATCGCAGTTCGATACCATTTTATAAAGGAACAAGTTGAGAATGAGGTTGTTGAGCTATGCTTTGTCAAGACTGCTTATCAGCTGACGGATATATTCACAAAAGCACGCGGAAGAGAACGCTTTGAATTTCTTCTTAACCGCCTTGGCATGCAAAGCATAACGCCGGAAGAGCTGAAACGTCTTGCCGAGTCCGAAGAAGAGTAATTTTTATTACTCTTTCATGTATCCTTGTATTATATGTAGAATAGTTTAAAAAAAACTCAAAAAGACTTTTCATTTTTTAAAAAACTTTCCACAAAAACAAAATACAAAATTTGTTGGGAATTCACTTTTACGTGACGACATTACAGAATTACCATAGTTTATCATAGTCACATACGCGAGGACTAGAATAGGCAACTATGTATAGTTTAGAGGCGTATGGGCTATATATACCCCTCTATGGCTTCCATAGAGGGGTTGAGTCAATTTGTATTGTTGGAGTCATTTGTATCTTTCATTCATATCCATCTAATATCAAGTTCATCTTCCATCTCACTACTCTCTCTCACTAAAATGGCTATCATGTGGTTTGACTCACCAAGACCACCGGATCATAGTTTTCGTGAATCTTACAATTGGTATCAAGAGCCATGGTTTCACCTTGGGATCTTTAGTGTTGTGTTTGTGTTTTGTTGTGGTTTTTGAGCTTATTGTTGGCTTAATTTAAAAGTCACGTTTTTTTTACAAAACAATTATCAAAAACTGTTTAACATGTTGATATCACGTTTGAGATACAATCTCTTTAAATCTTTGTTGGGCTTTAAACAGTTTTTACTTACTGGGCTTATTGTTGTTTTGGTTTTTTTTGAATATAAAACGTGTGTGTGTCTCGCATTTAATCAATATGGGTGCGTTTTGGTTAGTCAAAAAATAAGGGTGCGTCGGTGTTTTCTTTTTAGTTCTTCTTAGGATAATTTTTTGTGGTTTCTTTGTTTTTCTTTTGAGCTTATTCTCAAGCTTATTTACAACTAGTTATCGGAGCTTATTTTGGGTTGCTTATCATTGGTGTGGTACTCAACGCTTGCACGAAGGAAAACGTGCGCCAACTGTTTGAGATTTTGTCACTACCAATCTAAACCACCGAACGAGTTCAACCGATCTAGTAACACCTTAAGGAATCGAACTAGTTCACGCCTTCATCAACCGAACGAGTTCGAACCAAGAGGAACCGATCTAGTCACTTGCTTTGAAGACCGATCTAGTCACTCTCCTTTGAAGACCCGATCTAGTTCATGTCATCAAGAACCGATCTAGTTCAAAGCTTCAATACCCGGTACGAACCGATCTAGTAACTTTTCAAGACGAACCGATCTAGTCATTTTCTATAAGGACCCGATCTAGTCACTTTTGTTAAGGAACCGAACTAGTCTTTAGTGAGAACCGAACTAATTCAAACAAGAACATTTTAAATCATTTTTGGTTTTTCGGTTTCGAGTAACGGTTAACTACGGGACGTATAATCTATACCATTACGATCGTGAACTCGCTTCGATCAACATGATATATTCGGTTTTCACCGACGATAACCGTACAACTCCGCGGGATTAAAAATACACACGTTATCATTATTTTTAATATTCAAACGAAAGAGATGATTAACACAGGAGGGAAATTCTTTTTTAATTTATGACACTTTTTGAAAAATATACACATGCATTCCCTCACTTGTTACTACAATTGCACCATTAGTCTTTCATTGAAAAGAAGCCCTTCTAGTTGAAAATAACTTGCACCGTTAGTCCTCACAAGTTATAATTCAGCCCTTTAGTCCTCCAGCGTGAATCGTTTGTGCATCGTTAGTCTTTATTGAGTTTTGATCAACCGTTAATCATTTCAAGCTGAAAGTTTGTGCACCGTTCATCATTTTCGCTTATTATTCGTCAACAAAAGCTCAAGTTCTTCAACAACAACAACGATTTCACAACAATTAATCATTGCTTCACGGTTTCTTCTTGATTTTGTAAAATCCCCCCACGGTTTTTCTTGATTTAGTAAATCCGTAAAGGTCGATTCTATTTTACGGGTTTAAATCATAGATTGGTAAAATCCTGAATGTTAATTGATTTCACCTACCAACAACAAACACAATTACAATATCACTAAAAAGGATCCGAATAAATTCACACTAAAACGTCAAAACGCTAAAGATTCGATTAAAGATGCAAGTGATCACGTAGTTAGATTTGGTATCACACTTATTTGAGATTGAAGTGGTATTTTACGAAAGAGCGTGTTCCTTTTTTAATCTTGAATCGGGTATTGGGCTGGATGCAATACTTTCAATGATACTTGCTTGAGCTTAATTTAAGTTGAAGACTTGGTTTATCTAGTTTCCGAGCATCAAGTGGTGGATGGTTGATGACCTAGTTAACTATCACTTAAAAGGATTACGTTGTAGTACTCAGTGTCACACGCTAAGACGTTGTGGATGATCGCAAGAGGTGATGAAAGTCTCATACTTTGGGTGGAGTATTGAGTACTTAGAGATTTGCTTGGAGCACAAATTCTCTACACCGTTCTTCCAACATTAGCGCAAGCTTAAGTCACAAGAACGGGAAATTTTACTTTCGCGTATTCTCAAGTTTACACACACACATCTGTTTAACTTCATCAGTGGTTACTTCACCACACACACAACAAGACGGTTGGTTAAAACACAAGCCGGGGAGAGTTATGACTTGGAGATTGTGGGATCACAATTGATTCTCATGGGGCTAGATTTCTGAGGGCAAATTTATTCCACACAAGTTCTCAATAAATGCGCGTCGCGAGCGTTGTTGCTGACTCCGACATGTCGAAATCAGCAAGGGGGAAGGAGAAGATACATCCTTGAGTCTTTGCCTTTCTTGTTCTTGAAAGCTTTAATGTCGCGTCTTTCTTGAATTTTTTTAAGTTAGGCTATGCCAGGAAGACATATGTCATAACCGCAGAGAATATCAGCGCTTTAACTTATGGCCTTTTGGGTGCATTTCTTCAGACACATGGGGAGAGTGATATCTTGAGACTTTTGTATGCATTATTTTGACTTCCAGGGGGGAAGCGGTGGAGAAGAAACTATTCAAGCGTGAGAAGATAACGTTGCTGATCCCGATAATGCTTACCCCAAACGATCAATACTAGCTTATTCTTAAAGAGTGTAAATTTGATGTGGTATGCCTACCATTCCGCTGTGCCACTTAATTATTCTAATCCTTGTAAGTAGCTTTGAAACTAATCAAGGAGAGATTGGCTAGTTTGGGGTGAAGCTTTAAAAGCTTCTAAAAATAAATATGTAGCGTAGAATTAGGGGGGAGCTGATTCACTTGCTAATTAGGGGGAAAGCTTTAAAGCTTCTAAATCTAGAATATGCGGTACGAATTAGGGGGAAGCTAATTCCAGAAGCTTCTCCATAACAGAATGTAAGGGTTACTTAGTTCCGTGCCTATTACAGTAATCTCTCCTACAAATACTACAAAGATGATTCCATGTTGAGTGCAGACTTGAAGTCAAACACCACAGAAGACGCATCAGCATATGACTTCATGGAAGTTCTTGTTCTTAAACATTATTTATCTTGTTAGGAAATGATTGTAAAGTAATTCTGTATATCCGCCCGTGGGGGAAAGATTGTTGGTAAGGTCACTTTTTACATGACGACAATTACAAATTACCAATAGTTAATCAAGTCACATATGCGAGGACTAGAATAGCAATAGTATAGTTTAAGAGGCGTATGGGCTATAACCCCTCTATGGCTTTCCATGAGGGTTTAGTCAATTTGGCATTGTTTGAGTATCCATTTGTAACATTCATCCCTTTTCCATCTAATATCATAATTCATCTTCCATCTTACTACGTTCTCTCAACTAAAACGGCTATCATGTGTTTGTCTCAAACCAAGACACCGGATCATATTTTCATGAATCCTTTCATTTTTGAAGACAAAGGCCAATGCTTTATTTGGATCTCAAGATTTGTGTTAAGACAAAAACTCTCGATTATATGGGCAACATGACAATGATGCTTCCGAGAGTTCAGCAACCAACAAGGGGGAAAATGTGAAACATATAGGACTTAGTGACTTGAAGTTACCTATGTCAACTTCCAGAGGGAAGTAGTGTATACTACTTTACTTAGTATGGTTTGTGAAGTATTCTACATACGTGAGAAGAATTGATGCTGATTTCTCGCATGCACCCCCGAACAAATATTCACCAAGCCCTAATGACAAGAAGCAGTGGTCGTTGGTGTGGTTTGACTTCTACAAAATTTCACTATGCACGTCAATGACTAGAGGATTGTTCAAGCTACAACAAAGTTTCAGAATCTGCTTAAGATAAGGATGTTGGTTTGGGGGGAAGCTGATTCAGAAACTTCGACAAAAAGGAGTCTATGAAGAAAGCTTTTCAAGACATGCTGCATGAATTGGGGGGAAGTTAATCCAGTTCATACATACTACAATGGTTCTTGTACAAGTAAAGACACTGAAGATCCAAGTTGGAGTAAAAGTTTCAAGACAAGGAGAACTCGGAAGACATCTTCAGCTTTGGAAGCGCTATGGAAGACTTTATTTGTGTTGTATTTGTACTTGATAGGAACATTTAAATAATTCCATATGTCCACATATTAAGGGAAGATTGTTAGCCTTAAAAAAATATGTGACATAATCCTAGAATAAAATAGTTTTAAGTTAAAGTGGTGACACATAGGGACTAATAATGATAAGTTACAATAGTTAGGTGTCACTAGGACTATAAATACCCCCTACATACTTCCATAGAGGGTGAGGATAAACATTTGTCTCATAAGTGTGTGTTATTTCTCTCTCTAGAAAATACACACACTCTTTCCTTTCTCTTTCTAATAAAATGGCCTACTTTCATTTTTATCCTCCCATACCTCCGGATCGTCTTTTGTTAGTGAAATCTTATTGTTAACACACTTCTTTCTCTCTCTAAAAATCTTATTTTTCTCACTAAATATCTTGATCACTGTGGAAAACGTAGAGGGGGAGGGGTGAATACGTTTCCGATTAAAATCTAAAAACGTTTGTATCAAATCCCTGATCAATCGTGACGTAATATGAAAAGTACCAAATATGATTTAATGACATATATGAAAGCAAGAAATAACCAAGTATCACAACATAATTATAAACATCAAATCACAACACAATCACAAGCATAAAATAAATAGAGAGCGATAAATAAAATAGAGAGCAAACCGAACACGATGATTTATAGTGGTTCGGTCACGGAGCTCTATCCTCTCTGCCCTACTCCACTCCCCGAGTACCCAACTCAAGAGTTACTTCACTAGATCAACAAGCTCTCTTTTTGGCGGAGAAAACCTTAAACAATGTTGCTTACACTTTATTCGGTACTAAGCTAAATACCGAGTCCTAACACCAGTAGAACCAACCCATCATCGCTTACACTTTATTTGGTACAAACGCTAAATACTGGGTTCTATACAAAGGGTAGAACTAACCTAAAACCGCGTTATGTATTATGGCCCAACATTAAAAAAACCTTGTGTTTTATGGCACAAACACATAAACCATCAGTCTAAATCAAATGATACTAAGAATGAAAACAAATGTTGTATGTAATGATGATCCAAGACAAATGTGTCTAATGGATTTAATGCCCTAGATCTAAATAAACTTTCCAATGTTAGGAAGCCTCAAAAGGATGATGAATGATGAATCTCCAATCTTGTAGATCCTACATATGGGTATGCTTGGTGTGATGACAATATCTTCAATCTTGTAGATTACATATGGGTATGCTTGGTGGTGGATGGGAACTGGTAAGTATCTCGAATCTTGTAGATATAATATGGGTATGCTTGGTAGTGGAAGACAATATCTCAATCTTGAAGATCTTCAATATGGGTATCTTGGTGTGGATGGGAAATGGCAAGATCTTCAAAGCATGCTTTGGTGATCGTCATAAAATCTGCTTACTAACAAAATGAATGTTAGAGCCTTATGATCATATGCAAAATGAAAATAATTAATGAAAAAGTGTTCCTACATACTAAATGGCTGGAAAGACTAGAGAGAAAGTATGTGTGAACAGGATTCGAAATGTAAGATTTGGCTTGCTATTTATAGCAAAATTCTGGCACTAGTAGCCCAGTTCCTACTGCCGTATCATTGTAGAATGAAACCGCCTACAGTACCAATCCGATTTTGGGATAAAAAATCTATAAAATCTGTATCAATCTTCAAAGCATTAAGGCTCGATTTGGAAAGATATGATGTGACGATACATAAAGGTCAACTATTGTATGAGTCATGCATGATGTAAAATCCATTTTGCATTTTATTTTTACTTAAGTAAACTTATATATGTAAAATAAAAAGTTTAGTTGAGGCTTGCCAAAATAGAGTTTACTTGTTTAAATAAAGTACTTGTAGATGCAAAATGTGAAATGAGTTTTGATCATAATGCAACATAACAAACATGTACGAACCTGTGGTTGTACATACGAAACACGAGTAACGGTCAGATTGATGAAGTATGTCGAACAATATATGATAACGATAAACTTGTACAGATTAAATGTTATATATTACAAGTAATATATATTTTGTCATTATCAAAACAAAAGAGAATGTGTAGATTAAATATTGTAATATTTTCACTAACAATCTCCCCCTTTTTGATGATGACAAAATATGTAAACATAATATATAATAAATGGTAAAATCACCTTGTATCCTCGTACACTTTTACATTACCTTCTCTGTTTACACTCTTCTCCCCCTTTTGTTGAAACAAAAAGGGTGTGTCCCTGGATTTTAACTTCAATTCTCCTAGAAAAGGCGAGCTTGCATCATCCCTAGTGAAGTTAAAATGTCTACTCAAACGCCTTATATTGGTGCATCCCCTAGGTAATTGTCTTTGGTTTATTGTGGGTCAATGGATCATATTTGAAAGTTAAGCCTACAAAAATGTTAGTTCCGTGCAACATGTAAGAATATATAACTATATGATGAAGAAAATGACATCTTCCTTTTGGTTGAAACGCAAAGGATTGTTAAAGATTAAGAATGATGATAAATGCGTGTAAGCTCCCCCTTGACGAGTGCTCCCCCTAGATCGAGGCGTCAAGATATGATGAAAAATAATATGTACTCCTTAAATGCTCGACGGAAGCTCCCCTTTTGCCTCGAAGGGTGTCAACATTACTCATCTACTTATCCATCACAACCTCAATTCAATCATTCATCCGTTCCACCATCATATCCATATCAGTCTCAAATGAATCATCAAACCTCATCTGTTCCACAAATTGCTTATCAATCACCTCAAGTTTCTACACAACCAATGACTGAGTCACCTCTTGTGGACTCAGGTTTTGTTGTTCCTGTATTCTCTCCAGGAGATGATCCAATTGCTTGTCTCAACAAGGCAATGGCTTTTCTAACAGCTGTAGCTTCCTCAAGGTTCCCCTCAACCAATAATCAACTTAGAACTTCATCGAATCCAAGAAACCAAGCCACTATTCAAGATGGCAGGGTCACAGTGCAACAAGTTTAGGGGAGACAAGGTCAAAGTTATTTTGGTACTGGTTATAAGAGTAATGCTACTAGTTCTAGGGGAAACAATGCAAGTGGACAGGAAAGGGTTGTTAAATGCTACAACTGTCAAGGTGAAGGACATATGGCTAGGCAATGCACTCAGCCTAAGCGACCAAGGAATGCAGCATGGTATAAGGATAAAGCAATGTTAGCTGAAGCTCAGGAAGCTGGACAAATTTTAGATGAAGAGCAACTCGCATTTCTTGCAGATCCAGGGGTTCTAGACGGTCAAGCTGTTCAGACAATCATTCCAAACAATGCTGCTTTTTAGACTGAGGATCTTGATACTTATGATTCTGACTGTGATGATATCTTGAATGCAAAAGCGGTTCTCATGGCCAACATTTCCAACTATGGTTCTGACGTTATCTCAGATGTACCTCATTCTGAAACCTATCTTAATGATATGGAAAATCAAAGTGTGCATGCAATGCAGGATTTTAAACAAATACAAGTTGTGGAGTTACAGATAATGAGATAACAAGTGATAGCAATATCATTTTGTACTCTCAATATTTGCAAGAAACACAACAGGCAACTGTTTAAGATACTAATTTTCAGGCACAACAAGATTCAATGATTTTATTTGTGATTGAACAAATGTCGAAACAAATGATTAATCATTGTTAAAATAATTGAAAAGGCTATAAGGAACATTAATAATGTAGCCAGTAACCGCTGAGCTTATGAAGATATAAAGAACGAGTCAAAATTTTTGAACAATGTCTTAATATTAATTTAAGCAGTCGTGAAAAAAATGATTGATTCTCAAATGGATGATATGATTAAAGAGAAGCTTGCACTAAAGGAACAAGTTGAATCACTTAAGCAAAATCTTTCTAAATAAATCAAAGAAAAGGAATCTTTATTGCAAACATTCACTATTTTCAAAAATGAATCCAAAGAAAAAGAAAATAAATATATGGAAAATGAAATTGATTTGGAAAAGAAGATAAAGGATCTTGATAATATTATTTTTTAAAAGTAGGTCAATCTGCTCAAACAATGCACATGTTAATAAAATCGTAAGTTTTTTATAATAATGTTCACAAACAAGCTCTAGGTTATCAAAACCTGTTTTATCTCAAGAAAGCTCAGCAGATAAAACCAACCTTGTATGATGGTATTGTTATTTCTAATAAACATGTTACTATGCTTGTGATTGATGATGAAGAGACATTAATTTTAGAATAAGTAAGTCGATCAAAAATGTCTGAAAAAGAAAATGATCCAGAGTATAACACCCTTTTTGTCCATATACCATAGCTGAAGCTAGTCTGGGTATTATTCATAGTACATCATTCATAATCATAGAAAAGGATTCAAAGAGCGTTTTTAAAAAGATAACGTTATCATTCATTATTTTCATCAGAGTTTTTTACAAATAGAGGTCCCCAAAATCTACATGAAACTAAAGTTTGAATGATAACCAGTTTAGCCATCTTCAAGTCCGATGCCATCTTCGTGCCTTAAAGTTGCTCAATTACCGAGATAAACTGCTATAAAAAGGTCAACACAATGGTTGAGTGAAATTCATAGGTTTATATTGAACAGTTTGAATACAAGTCAATAGTGGGTTACATTGTTATACACCCATAAGTGTAATAATTGCAATGAATAAAATTATTATAGAAAACAGTATTATTGCCCTAAGCTCATGACATTGAGACCTTGAGATAATCAATAATCACAAGTAGTTGCCCCAACGGGTGCCTTTGCCAAACACGCCATAGTGATTCAAATGAATGTGCGTTTGGTACCAGAATAGTATAGTTCACCGATTAGAGGGGAGTTCAGTCCCAAATAGATCTATTCACAACATTCTTGCTTACTCTGAAAAGTAATTAACGGTTCATGATAGTGGGGTCTTAATGGAAAAAGTAATGACTTAGGCAATAATATATCAGGATAGCATACAGTTGGAAAAACACTTGTATTCATGGTTTATAGCATGTATCCCCCTCGCGGGTTTATGATAACATTAGAAGATTTAAAATGCGAGGCTATGAACTCACCTTAACAGGGAAAATCTGATTGATGGCAAAAGTATATCAAGTGAAAGTAACGGCCTCGTCACGCAACCTGGGGTAATATGTCAAGTCTTAGTGTGATGGTTTATGTTTCAAAACTTTATAAAGTTTAACAATTGATTTATTAATTTATGGAAATATTGTATCACTGTTCGGGCCATCATAATTCAGAGGTCATGTAGTAAACGTTTGAGGAGCCAGGACACTTTAAATCGTAAATCCAGCAAACTGGTCAAAACGTATACCCAAATGAAACTCCTCACATGAAGCTCCCTAGTAACGTGATACAATATGATTTTAAGTTTCTTCAAAAGTTAGTCGATGATAAATTACGTTAAATATATAACGTAATTGATTTATAATGCGTCGATCGATGATTAATAACGATAAATGTATTGGGTTTTAATAAAATCGAGTTTTATAATATTTATATATATTTTTATAATTTGTATAAAAATATTATATTTTATATTTTTAAGAATATAAAAATGGCAATATATACCCCTGGTTTATAAACTTTTACAAGTTTAGTCCTTTATATAATAAGTATATATATTAAACCTTTAACTTTGAAACTTGGCAAGATAGGTCCTTATAGTTATAACTTTAGGAATATTACATTTTCAGCCCCTCTAGTTATAATTTCAAAATATTTACAATATATACCCTTTGCATGGATTCGATTTGCAAAACAAGTCCAAAAAGCCATGCAAGCTTATTTTAGGGTTCCAAATGATATTTGCAGGTTATAGCTTATTAGAATAAGCAAAAATAAGATGTTCTAACGTAACCAAAGTTTAGAAAAAAGGATTCGTTAGCTAGAAAATCAAAACGGGTCGTTTTTAGGGTTTTAACAAAAAACATATGGGTTTGAGGATTCAAGGATTTAAAAAGGGTTCATATAGGATCTTACAAGCCTTATGAAAGATTTAAAACAGATTATGAGCTTATTGAACAAGATTTTGAGCTTTCTTGAGCTTATATGGGTCGTATGAGCTTATTTGGATTCGTACGCCTAGGTATGGCTTCAAGACCTTCTTTCTCTTGATTCTTCATTTCATATCTGATCTTAAGGACCTTCTACTTCTTCCTTGGCTGGGCTAGAACTTAGTTTAGTGGTGGTAGAGAGTTTATGGAATGAAATGAAAGGGTGTGTGGGTTTCGGTTATATATAGGGTTTGAAAACCCATTGGTGCCCAAGAATACTTGGAGTAATGTCCAAGGTCTTGTAAGTAGTGACTAATAGTAGCTATAGGGTGAGTATAAAGGGCTAGGATAGTAGTTAAGGGAGGTGGAGACTTATAGGAGTACACGACTAGCAAAGGTGGTGATGGAGGTGCTTTCGTTTGCTTGGTGGCCAAAGGAGGTGATGGAGGTGCTTGTAAGGTGGTAGGGTGGCTGCTAGTGACATGGTGGTGATGTAATAGTGGTGCTTAAGGTGCTTGTTTGGTTTAAAATGGGTTAAAAATGAAATAAGGAGGTGTCGGGTTTGTTTTGGGTTAGGGTTTTTGGTTTTAATTTGAGTTAGGGTTAGGGTTTAGGATAGCTTAAGGTTTAGGATTAAGGTTTAAGATTTAAGATTAGGGTTTAGGATTAATGTTTAAGGTTTAGTGAAAGATTCACGAAAACTATGATCCAGTGATCTTGGTGAGTCAAACCACATGATAGCCATTTTTGTAAGAGAAAGTATTGAGATGGAAGATGAACTTGATATTAGATGGAAAATGAATGAAAGATACAAATGACTTCACCCCTCTATTGAAGCCATAGAGGGGTATTTATACCACCACACATTACATAGGAATCCTATAATGACAACACTAGTCCCTATGTGTGGTGATATGGTAAACTATGGTAATTTTGTAATGTCGTCACGTAAAAATGAATTCCCAACAATCTTCCCCCACGGGACGATATACAAAATTACTTACAATAATTTCCTAATAAGTACATAATGATTAAGAACATGAACTTCCATGAAGCTTCATATGCTGATGACGTCTTCTGTGGTGTTTGACTTCAAGTCTGCACTCCAACATGAATCATCTTTGTAGTACTTTATAGAAGAAATATTGTAATAGGCACGAGCTAGGTAACCCATACACTTTTGGTTAAGGAGAAGCTTCTGAATTAGCTTCCCCCTAATTCGTGCCTCATATTCTTGATTTAGAAGCTTTCAAAGCTTCCCCCCAAAACTAGCAATAAATTAGCTTCCCCCTAATTCATGCCGCATATTCTTTA
Organism: Tanacetum coccineum; assembly: GCA_026074375.1. NCBI lineage: Eukaryota > Viridiplantae > Streptophyta > Magnoliopsida > Asterales > Asteraceae > Tanacetum > Tanacetum coccineum. The sequence continues at coordinate 63,700 of BQNB010006189.1, read as the reverse complement.
TTTAGAAGCTTTCAAAGCTTCCCCCCAAACTAGCAATCCTCTCTTGAGCAGTTTCAAAGCTTTCTTTCAAGCTTAGAATAATTAAGTGTACATCGGACTTGGTAAGATACCACATCAATTTTTACTGCTCCTTTAGGAATAAGCTTAGTGATTGATAGTTTGGGGTAAGCATTAACTAGATCAGCAACATATCTTCTCACGCTTGAATAATTCTTCTCACAACACTTCCCCCCTGGAAATTCAAATAATGCATGTTAAAGGTCTCAAGATATCACTTCCCCTATGTGTCTGAAGAAATGCACCCAAAAGTCATAAGTTAAAGCGCTGATATTCTCTGCGGTTATGACATTTGTCTTCCCGGCATGGCCTATCTTATAAAAATTCAAGAAAGATGCCCTATGTCAAGCTTTCAAGAAAAAGAAAGGCAAAGGCTCAAGGGTGAATCTTCTCCTTCCCCCTTGCTGGTTTCGACATGTCAGAATCAGCAACACCTTGGACGCGCACTTACTTGAGTACTTGTGTGAGGAATAAATTAGCTCAGATCTTACCCGTGAGAATCAATTGCTGATCAAATCTCTACTCATAACCTCTCTCTGGCTATCATTTTACCAACCATTTTGTAGGCTATTTGAAGTAACCACTGGTGAAGTAAACCTGATATACCAAACTTGAAACTGAAGTAGAATTTCCCGTTCTTGTAACTTAAGCTTGCGCTAATGTTGGAAGAACGGTGTAGAGAATTTGTGCTCCAAGCAAATCTCTAAGTACTCAATACCCCTCCCAAAGTATGAGACTATCATCACCTCTTGCGATTATCCACATCGTCTTAGCGTGTGACACTGAGTACTACAACGTAACTCCTTTAAGTGATAGTTAACCAGGTCATCAACCATCCACCCCTTGACTGCTGGAAACTAGATAAACCAAGTCTTCAGCTTGAATTAAGCTCGAGCAAGTTAACTTTGAAATCATGCATCCAGCCAACCCCGACTTCAAAATAAAATAAGAACACTCCTTCGTAAAATGCCACTTTACTCTCAAATAAGTAATATTTGATCAACTCCGTAGTCACAAAAAATTAATTCCAAATCTAGCCTTTAAGTTTCATGATTCTTTATCAGCGTCGATCCCGGTCTCGTCTCATTGTCACTTTGTCATTACGGAGAACAAATGTAATCTAACAACTAAATATAGCAAAAAATAATTCCAAGTGAGTCATTTAGCTAAATTTAGTGTTAATATGAAACATTTAATACTCAAACTATTGTACCCGACTTAATCCGATAACATGAGTCCGAAATAGATAAACATTTTCAGTCCAATTTAGCATATCTCAGCCCAACATATAATAAAATATTATGAATCATGTGTCGGCCCATTTGTTTTAAGAAAGCCCGATCTGCCAAACCATACTAATTAACATTTGGCCCAGTTCACAATCACCAAACCCATGTCTACTTTTAATCAATACAACAAGCCCAACATTTTATAACTATCCAGCAACCCATGTTTTTTGACTCTATAAAGGCAGCCCAAATTGATGGTTACTCAAAAATCCAGCCCACACAACTAGGGATATACATATCAGAGACATTACCTAATTTTATGCAACCCTAATCACTATAGCAACGCCCCCCTTCCTTATGTTTCCCTAAAACTCAAATCTGCTCCATCTCTTCCATGTATGTACTATACACACCACTTCAACCACTCATCCTTCAATCGCATATAATCACAATCAAATTAACACCACACACATGACTTCTTCAAAATGAATCTCAACACAGGAACCCGTTATATTTGCAGCTTGAGTTAATTGTGCACCAGAGATTTACAACGATGGCTTCAAGATCCTTATGTGGGTCTCGGGTAGGTGGTATTTTATTTTTGTTCTTGTTTTGAGTCTTGAAACGAATCAAAGAAAATATTAGAACCCAAGTGTTATAAATATTTCTTTATGTTTGAATATTAAAGATGGATCAGTGATGGAATCGTGTTAAATCTTTGATAAGATTTTGGTTTATTAAGCCTAAACATGAATCTGAGATCATTGTTTGATTTAATTTTGTGTCTTGTTGAGAAATTGGAGGTGGTGGAGTTGTTGGATCTATTGTGACGAAGGTAATAGGATATAGTCATGTGGTTTTGTTGATTGATATTTGAGACGAATAGATATTAGGTTTAGATGATGGATTTGTTGGTGTTTATTGAGGCTGTGGTAAATATATGTTGTTCGATGTTGTTTATGGTTTTGGTTGTTCAAATCGAGTCAGTCTCATTTGTTGCTTATTCTTTTGGCTTGACTCAGTTGAGTTGACCCGAGTCAACTCGGTTAATACCGAGTTGACTCGGTTAATACCGAGTTGACTCAGTTTGGAGTTGGATCGGTTGCAACTGAATGGACTAGTTCAGTTGTAACTGTGTTGTAACTAGTTCGGTTCCTAAAGGAACCAACTTGTTCGGTTCACAAAAATTGTTACTCGTTCGGTTCACATGTATAATCACTCGTTCGATCCTCATTTGATATTTCTCGTTCGGTTCTCATAGATTTTGACTTGTTCGGTTTGAGTTGATTTGAACTCGTTCGGTTCTCCTTGTATTTGTCTCCTTGAGAAATAACAAAAAAAAAACCAGATCCACTTTTATAGGAATGGTGTTTTCTTGTCTTGTTCAAACATTGGACCACAAAAGGAATAAGCCATCTCAAAATAAGCAAAAACCACAATAAGCTTTAAGATTAGCTGTTAATCATAAAATAAGCCACGAAGATGAAAGCTTTTTGACTCGAAAATAAGCTTTAGCATAAGCTCTTGACGACACCCAAAAAGTCACAAAATGAACCAGAGTCTGAAAAAGATGAACATGAAAAGGACGAAATAAACTAGAAAAAGTTCATACACATGAAACCACCAAAAGTGACAACAATGACATATTTTAAAGTGACAAATTTTTAATAAGTATAGATTTGAGACCAAGAAACCAACCGGACAAAAATAAAAAACCGACCCAAGAGTGTGTAGCCATGGCTCTTGATACCAATTGAAAGATTCACGAAAACTATGATCCAGTGGTCTTGGTGAGTCAAACCACATGATAGCCATTTTTGTGAGAGAAATTAGTGAGATGGAAGATGAACTTGATATTAGATGGAAAATGAATGAAAGATACAAATGACTTCACCCCTTTATTAAAGCCATAGAGGGGTATTTATACCACCACACATTACATAGGAATCCTATAATGACAACACTAGTACCTATGTGTGGTGATATGGTAAACTATGGTAATTCTGTAATGTCGTCATGTAAAAGTGAATTCCCAACATTTAGGATCAAGGTTTAGGTTTAAAATGAAATTAGGGTTTTAGGGTTTCGTTTAGGGTTTAGGGTTTTAAGGCGATTTAGGGTTTAGGTTTAGGGTTTAGAAGTTGTGTATTGAGTATTGTAACTTATGCTAAAGTGGTGGTAAGAAATTAGAATGAATTTGGAGGAAAAATGAGTTAGTTTAAATTCGTGATTCATGGATTTATACATTGATATTAAATGAGTTGTACTAGGGTTTAGGAGGGAAATTATATTTAAATATTATGCTATGATACTTGTACATTTTCCTTATTTGTTTGTACATTTTGTTTGAATGGAAATAATATATGAGATTAGGGTTATGATATAAATGTTAACGGATAATGTTCATTTTGAAATAACATTTTGAAAAGTACGTTAAATGGATAACGTATCTGGTAAAAAAAATAATATTAGAACATTTACTTGACATATTAGGATGTTTACATGATATAAACATAGATATAGATGGCATAGGTAGTTGCGTAAGCTCGTTTACTTTAGAAATGTAAACTATGTTACATAATAGAATAAAGCAAAAATTTTCCTGTAAAAAGGTGGTATTTAATATAATATAAGTGGAAATTATAGTGATGAAAATTGTGGGTTGTTACATTCCCCCAACCTTATAGAAATCTCATCCTGAGATTTAGCTGAGTGATAGAGTGATATTTGGAAACATAAGTTCTTAGCTTCTACAATTTCTGGACTGATGGCCTACTTTGTTACAATTCTGACACCTGACAGTGCAAGGTCCTGTGTGATGCAATGTACACTTCCTACACAGGGGACGAGGTCCATTATATCCATGGTTTCCATAAGTTTGAGGTGGATCATAGGAAGGGGTAGAGACATGTTCCTCATGAGTAGTCTCTTCAGTAGTAGGCTCTGTAGGAGCACTGTCCTTCCTTTGTTTCCTTCTTGATTTTTTCTTTTGAGGTTTTGAGGATGATGGTTGAGTGATAATGGGTGTGGAATGGGAATCAGTAGGAGCAGCTGAATCTTTATCCATATCTTATGTTGCTTGAACCATCATTGTGGAGAATAGAGGTGTAACCTTTCAAGAAAAACCCTGTCCTGATCTTTTCATGTTGGCAAACACCTTCTTGGTGTAGGAAGATATAACATAAATTCTTTTATGTCTGGACATTCCTTCAACTTGTTTGTCAGGAATATTGCACAAACCAATGATACATAAGAAATTATTTACCCCACTCAAGTTCTTCACATATTATCAAAAATGTACTTGGAGAAGTTGAAATTTTTATTTGTGGCAAGACATATGATAGAGATGCATAGTGTACTAAATTTTCATTCCAGGGCTGTAGTCTCTAGCACTAAGGAATTAAAGTATGTATGGATAGAAATTTCCATTGGGATGAAAAATATGCTTTATAGAATGTAAGCTTTTGAGTAAGATTTCCATACCCCATTCTTTCTAATTCTGCAAAAATGGTAGCAGTAGGTAGACAATCTGTTCCTTCAGCATCATCCAACTTAAGATCACTCCTTATACTCGTCTTAGTGATGATTACCTTCTTTTTATCTATTAGGGCTTGTATCTGTCATTCCCCATTAACTGTCTTAGCCTTAGCAGATGTCCAGAACTATTCAATATAAGTAGTATAAATTGTAGGATTAACTGTTAACGCATATTGTATAGAACTTGCATTCAAAAAATCAATAATTTCCTCAAACCCGTCACTTTCTTTGGGTTTCTACAAAAACGCAACCAAATTATGAGTGTCAGCAAAATTTGGGGTCGACATTGTAATGGATTTTGATGATTAAAGATGAAATTGAGTTAGGGTTTATGATTAAAGAGTATATCAAGGTGTAAAATTAATCGAATGAGTAATTGAAACCCTTAATTGAAGTATTTATGAAATCACCCTCAACAGCATTAACTTGAACTAGAAGCATTAAGTTAAGCCTAACAGTATTAAATATCCTAACAGTAGCAAGTTATGCCTGGCAGCATTAACTTATACCTAACAGTAGTAAGTGGATGCCTAGCAGCATAAACTAATACGGGCAGCAGTAAATTAAGCCTAACAACATTAACTTAAGCTTAGCAGCATTAAGTTTAACCTGGGCAGCATTAACTTTAAGACACCAGTATTAACCCTAATTTCTTTCCAAAAAGCATTTCCATCATCAATTTTGATTCTTACAAGCTCTCTTTCTGTTTTTAATATCTCAATATCTCTCATTTCTTTTCCTCACCAATACACTCTTTCTATTTTTCATTCATACATCTCTTTTTTCTTTTTGCTCACAATATCAGACAGTTTTGTACAAAGTTCCATCAATTCCTTTAGTTTCAGGCTGTCATCCCCACTTCTAAGTGTGTTAACTCTTGTAATCACTTTCATTCATTCTTAAATGACCTCCCCTCAAATAATGCTTCAAGGGTTAAGAATTTTCTCAGCAGTTGTAATTCTAATGATATCCCAGCAGTACTAACTTTAGCTCAGCAGAACTAACTTTTTCCTAGCAGTACTAACTTTTATAGCAGTATAAACAAAATAGTTACCAGTAGAAACCCAATACTAATCAACAATCGCATTACTAAACCCGTGTAAGCAGCATTAACTAAGCCTAGCAGCATCAACTTTTGTACAAAGTTTCATCCAACAGTATAAACTAAGCCCAATAGTACTAATAGATATCTAACAGTATTAACTCTGTCTTCAATAATTATACAACAACATGCCTCTATTCATCACAAGCACACTAGAAAAGACTAGATAGACATGTGAGAATTCATGAGGATCCATATTTATGCATAACCTATGAATAAAAGTTAAGAACTGTTATCCAAACACATTAACCTCCCCTCAAACAATACTTCAGAGATTAAGTAATCCAATGCTAGCAATTAGAAAGTTAAACCTGCTAACATCAAAAGCCTTTGTGAGAAGATCTGCAACATTGTGGTCTGTGTGAATCTTAATCACTTGAATCAACTTCTTCTCATAACAATCTCTGATGAAATGGTGCCTTATCTCTATGTGCTTGGTTTTAGAGTGAAATACTTGATTCTTCACAATACAAATGGTGCTTTCATTATAAATAAAAATCTTGGTGTTCATGAAATTGAATCCATAGTCAAGCATCTGATTTTGGATCCATAGCACCTGTCCACAGCAATTAGCAGCAGCAACATACTCTGCTTCAGTAGTAGAATTTGCAACTATAGTCTGCTTCTTACATTGCCATGAAATCAACCTCTTGCCAAGAAATTAACAACCTCCTGTTGTGGATATCCTGTCAAGGCTAGCTCCAACATAATCACTATCAGAAAAAGTTTTCAAGTCAAATGGTGAATCTCTAGGATACCAAAGGCCCAATTTAGGTTGGCCTTTTAAGTATATAAAGATCCTCTTCACAGCATGAAGATGTGAAGTCTTTAGAGTAACTTGAAACCTTGCACAAGCACAAACAGCAAAAGTTATATTTAGTCTAGAAACTGTTAGGTACATCAATGATCCAATCATTGATTTGTATAAATGAACATCCACACTATCAGATTCTTCATCCTTGATCAATGCCTTGTTAGGTTCTATGGAAGTGCTTGCTATCTTTACAGTGGCAAAATCAAACTTCTTCAATATGTCAGCCACATATTTGTCTTGGCTAATGAAGATTCTATCCTTCTTCTGTTGTACTTGTAACCCTAAGAAGAAAGTGAGTTCCCCCATAGAACTCATCTGGAATCTCTTGTGCATCAAACCTTCAAACTCATCACATAAAGACTTCTTTGTGGATCCAAAGATGATATCATCTACATACACCTGTACTAACAAGATATCAACTTTGTCCTTCTTGATGAACAAAGTCTTATCTATAGTGCCTCTTCTAAATCTATTTTCAATTAAATAGGTAGACAAGATCTCATACTAGGCTCTAGGAGCTTGATGTAGACCATATAAATCTTTTTCTACCTTATACACTTTGTCAGGAAACTATGGATCTTCAAAACCAGGAGGTTGGCAAACATATACCTCCTCATCAATAGTATCATATAAGAAGGCACTCTTTACATCCATCTGGTACATAATAAACCCCATAAATGATGCATAGGCCAAAAATAACCTGATTGCTTCGATCCTAGCAACAGAAGCAAAAATCTCATCATAATCAATTCCTTCTTCTTGGGTATATCCTTGCGCAACCAGTCTTGCCTTGTTTCTCACTACAATCCCTCTCTCATCCTTTTTGTTTCTAAAGACCCATTTTGTTCCAATGGCCCTCTTGCCATTAGGTAGATTGACCAGTGTCCAAACCTTCTAAAATTGAAATTATATCTTATCCCACACAACATGGCAAAATCACGCAAGTGATCAAGCAATGAGCACACGTCTCCACCACGTTATCGTCTCAACATCGGGATCCTACCCATGATCGTTTTCGTCTTTGCAAGATCGAGATCGTAACGTCGGATCGGGATCGTAAGATCCTACTCTAATGTCATTGTTTAAATAATCTTTGTAATATTATACAAATCTACAAATTATTGTATATCATAAACACAAAATATATGTTTAAGAAGATTAACATGTTGTTTTTTAAATTCTACGAAACACAACCCATAAATTTGTAGTTTTTTAGTTTGTGGTTCGAGAAAAGTAAGATCGGATCGGAGTAGATCTTAAGATCCTATAGTTAAGATCGTATCTATAAGATCTTACGATATTGCAAAACGATCCTATGTAGGATCCGGATCGTTTTCGCTTTGCAATATCGTAAAATCGTAAGATTCTAAGAGATCTTAACAACGATGATATAAACTATATATTGCAATAGAGGGGGGGGGGAGGGGGGGGGGGGGGGGGGGAGGGGGGTGGGGGGGGGTGGAGGGGGGGGCGGGCTCGCATGAAGATCGAATCATACACTAGGTTTAAAAAAGTTTGCATTTTTGCAGAAAAATGTATGAATTATTTCACATGATACCAAATTAATGGAAAACGGAAAAACGGGGTTGAAGCTAGGAGCTACGAAACACAAAAAAAAGTTCCATCAATATTCAATCATTATTCTATTAGTTTCATGACAATCAAATACATCTCATAATTTCAGGTCTTTACAGTATAGATTAGGTATGTGGTCGAAGTAGCTGGGTTTTTTCAAAGGAAGTCCAAACTTTAAGTTTTTATACAGACGTAGCTAATTTTAACGGTGAATATTGGACAAGATATACCGAGAAGGACTAACTAGCAGCGAGCAGGGGTCCCAATCCACTCGTTTAAGGATGGAGATGAGATAGTCGATTTCAGAGCCACCGCCAACAATCAAAATCAGCCTGGTCACTCGTAGTGTATTGGAAATCAAAAGGTGATGTAGTGAGGAGATATTAGTTCATTGTTGCAAGGAGATCGATGCAGCATTTGTGGATCACGGCTACATTGTCTCAAGGAAAAACAACTCAATCGGCCCTTTAGAGCTTTGTATCGTGGAACAAGGCACCTTCAAAAAGATCATGGAACATTATGTTCGAAATGGTGCAACGATGAGCCAGTTTAAGACTCCAAGGTGCACGGAATAATCATATTTTTGTTAGATATCTTACGAATCAATGTACTATCAGCGAGTATACGCGGCAGTGCTTACGAGTGATTTATTTACATGCACAATGTATTCAAGGGTGATTCACTAAAGCCATGCAGAAATATATGCTAAATTGCTATTTTATTATCTTCATTTTGTTAAAAACATCTAGTATGTAGTATACACGTGTGTCATCTAACTAATAATGTAATTTGATTTGTGTTGTATTTGAGTTGTGCCATCATATTCACGTATCGCGTTTGGTCAATTTAAAAAATGGGTAAAGGCCGTTTATTACCAACTTACTTTTTCATTTGTACCGTAATGACCAACTTACTTTTTTTTGTACACATTACACCAACGTACTTGATTGTTTTGTGATAATATCACCCAGATGACCGGTTAGATATCCACGTATTAATTTATTTAATTTTTTATTTTCAATTCAGTAAAAAGAGTCCACCGTGCAAAATAATACACATCCCCTTCATTTTACCGACCCTTTTTTTACTATTAAACCTCCTACATTCATTCAAACTCCCCTTCTTTATACCTTCCACAATTAATAACTTAACCCTAAAAGTTCCCAACCCAAAATTAAAATTATGTCATTCAATTAGTTCTGATGCATCATCCCTTACGAGTGAATGTAATCTTCCTTGATTGAACACACATCATGGACTCGTCACAAATCCTTGAAGGTTTTTTTGTGTGCCCTAACGATACGTAAGTTTAGTTTCTTATTGATCAGATTGTTTTCGTGGTTTTTGATTATGATGGGTTTTCAATAACTGTTGAATATATCCATCGAAAGCTGGTGTGAGAAAGTGTAACAAATTTGTCTGGTATGATCCTGAGTTGGATAATTCATGGTATAGAGAACATTTGTATCACATGTATGGACAGCTTCATCCTCATCAAATGCAAGACATTGATACTGAGATAAGAAGCCAAGAACTATTGATGATCCTTCAAGATGACTTTGCTAGCCTACAAGATGATCACAGACAAAGCCAAAAAAATGCAAGCTTTTGGAAGAAAACGTTCATGATCTTTTTAGCCTTGGTGTTTCTTGTTTATGTAATGAATTAGGTGTAGTAGCCTAATCTTTGTGTAGGTTTGGGGTAGGTTTTGTTATGTAATGAAATGTTATGTAATCTGTTTTAGATATGAATGTGTTTTAGGAATGATAATCGAATATGTTGAAGGCAGAGGTGCACATAGTATTGATTATATATGCCACAGGACAATCACAGACAATCAAAAAACAAACCACCAAAGGGACTTGGGAACATAACACTTTATGTGAACATGGTTTATGGAGAAAATTAACAAATTATCCATTAAACAATGGGTCCTGCATTTCCTTGCTTAATGGTGGTCAAAAGTGTTACATTGTTTAAGACACAAAAAGCCTAGATATATGCAAGGCCCATAAAACTGCATTTTAGAACATGTAATTGTCTTCCACTTTTGACCCATACATATCATGAAAAAATAAGTTAAGTTCCTATACATTCATTACGATCAGGGAACAGCCAAATGATTACTCTTCCACCATCAAAAGCCTGTCAGGTAGTACTACGAGTTCCAAATTTGTCAAACTGAAAAGCTTGTTCAACTTCATATTGGCAATTCTTTCAGGATTCTGCCACGTTTTTCTTATGGTGGATCTAATGCTTTACACTTGTGGTGGCCTTCCTCTTTTTTTTTTGTGCAGGTCCATCTTCAATTGATATGCTTTCCATGTTGCAGGGGGGGGTTTTTTCCCATCTGCAAACTGATGCTTTTGCTTTGCCTTTATCCACAGCAGGTCCATCATCACTAACAGTTGTGTCCACAACCCATACTCCAGATTGTTGAGTAGGTTGGGAATGGATGCTTGGGATAAAAACTTCATGGTACTGCTGATTCATAGGTGCTTCTTTCATGGATTCTTCTGGCCAATTTGCAGGATTAAAATAATCATTCTTTTCTTCATATTCCTGTTCTTCTCTTCTTTCCTTGTCCAACTTGCTTGTTCTTCCATACATTCCCTAAATGCTTGTTCATCTAATTCCAATTGATATTCCTGCACAAACAACATTGATTCAGCATAATGTAGTGTTTAACCTAAGCATGGTATAAGAATGGTATAACATACCTGTTCAGCAGTTAAAATACCACAACTCAGGAGCTTGGAAATATCTCACCTCTTATACATTCCTTTCAAGACCTTCAACCCAACCCCATTTACACCAATTCCAACCAGCTCTAACACCACCCTTACATCCATTCCACCAGCTCTCCACCACCCCTTCCACCTCTAAACACTACCAGCTTTTACACCTACTACCAACTAGCATCATTTACACCACTACCACTTCCATCCCATCATTGCCATCACCTCTACCAGATCTACCACCACCACATAGATGCACACTGCCCCACAAATACTTGTTTATTCCTACCAGGTGGTTTTTTTTCTATTCAGGTTTAGGTTGTGGGTCTTTCTTACATGATAGTTTTTTGTGACCTTTCCCCAACATTCTTACATGTCATAGTCCTACCCACCCTACTTACTGGCTCCCACTAGTTTCACCTGAGGGCTGGGAATATTTGTTTTCTCGAGGTCTGCCGGGCATTTTTCTTATTATTGGTGGTAAAGGTGGAACATCATTAGTCCTCTTCCACATATTTGTCCCAAAACAGTTTAATGAAAAATGATATGAATATAACCTTGCTCCTACTATACCAATGGCTATCATGCATCTTAAGTCGTCCCACATGCATGTAGCCTGCCAAAGCATGCACACAAGGGATACCACTTAATTCCCACAGCCTACATTGACATACCTTGTGTTGCAGACTCACACCATAACTCTCTGATCACCTTTTCTTACTTCCAACTCCTGGAATCCACTTGGATATACAACCCACTCTCTGTAATAAAATAACAGTTTAGTTAGTATATAATTAATTTTATAAATATATACAACAGTTCATGTATTTACCTTTGTTTCTCCTTGAGTATCTCTAACCTCTTCCTTATACTTGGTGTGATTGTGTCTTCTAAGCTGAAAGCAAGCTTATTCATTGCCACTAATCTTTGCATAATGTACAACCTTATCTCCTCCAACTTGGTGATAATTGGTTTCATCCTTGGACCCAGATTGCTCTATTAAAACTTACTAGTACCTCCCCAGATTGTGTAATCAGGTATCTTCTTCAAGGTTTCATAACAAACTTTTTTAAATAGGTGTCTTAACAGGTTTCTTAATAGATTGGTTACCCCGTCCCTCTAACACAAACCTAGTCCTGTACCTTTCTTGGCATCACTCTATGTTAATTTCCGTTTTTACCTGCACATCTTCCCCTCATCAATATTTCCTACCCAATTAACCTATACTTTGTCTCCAGTATTTTTCAGTACAAAGTTGGTAACCATGGCAACACCATAGTTGCCAAATGCCATCTTTAAACTGGTGTGGTGTGGTCTCAAAATCTCTGCCTAAGATTGGTTCCATCTTATCCCAAGGGATATCAGGGTCAAAAGCTGGATAAACTACCCCCTTTTTTTACCTTATAGACATGATCTATTTGGTTGTCATCTGGATCTACTTGTGGTGTTTCCTCATTCACTCCATACTCAACATTACCCTTAAACAGAATCTAAGCACTGATAACTTATCAAGAATGGGTCTTTGTAGTAATGTTCTTAATCACACACTATCATCTCCCACGTTATGAAGTCTACATATTTTTCTATCTCATTCCAAATCATCAATCACTAAATGTTAGTTATCATCACTAGTATCTAATTCAGTTTGATTCCTAGTATTTCTCAGTTCCTCATTTCTATCCCATTTAACCATTTCCATGATATCATACCTAAAATGATCAACATACATATCAATCTGAAACCCATTATCATAACCCACCTTCAACATATCCACAATATCCTTGTTCTGACTTAGTTCCCTATGGAAGTTTAATCTTAGCACCACTTTTACCAATGTATACCTTTTCATAACCATTAGGAACTAACCTTTTAAGATTTCCACATAGATGTTACAATATGTCATTCATCAAAAGGTTATATCAGTCAGCACTTTGAATTGTCCCTGAAAGTTATATCATAGGACATGAGTGAAAAGGCCATCATAGTAGAGCATTAACAGTAAATACATTTCTTTGCTTCTTTCTTTTTGGTTCAACCTGCAATTACGTTAATTATAAAACATTAAGGTTCATATGCAGTTAAGTTATTTACAAAATTTAACATAAATCACCAATTGCTATTGTCATAATTGATTCCTTTTGCCACTAAGAATTATGAGCAATCAATCTGGGGATTTTGTAATTAGGTATCTATGAGGTATACGCTTTGGGATAAAGTGTGTGAGGAAATGTAGTGAAAATGGGGGAAAAGGTACCTAAAAGGGAAGACTTGACTTTTTTTAGTGGAAAAATCATATATGGAATTTACACGTAAGAATTTAATTTAATTCTTCTTTACACCGTGGTAAGGTTAATGCCAGCGTGTCAGTAACAAGTTGTGATTTTGGTGATGTCAACCAAATTTGAAAGTAAATTGGTGTAATGTGTACAAAAAAAAGTAAGTTGGTCATTACGGTACAAATGAGAAAGTAAGTTGTTAATAAATGGCCTTTACCCTTTAAAAATTCGTTGGTAATCAACAAAATGTAGTAGTGTATGGATTATGGAAAACATACACCCCATCACTTGTACTCAGTTGTTTTAAACGAGGAATCAGCTGCCGTGCATTACGGCGAGGCTTTTAAAGTGCATATATTTAATTGTCATGAATGTCTGTCGCTTATATGTTCGTCAAACAGCAATGTTACGAAAATAAAAATAATCAACAAATTCAAACATAAGCGTATCAATGTTATTTTATATGTTTAAAAGGAAAAACATGTTGAAAAGGGCAGCAATATTCAAACTGCCAAGACGCGATCAAAACAAAGATTATAATTTTATGTGGTAAACTTTAAAATCCCATTGACAATTTACCAACTTTGATCGCTATTTCTTCACACAATATGTAAAAGGATTACGTTAAGTACAAACAATAATTTTAAATAACCGCTCACGCATAAATACGGATAGAAGTAGACCTTCTTCACACGTAACTACAATACAAACACAGTTGATGCACCTAAATATTGCTAAGATAAGGGGTGAGGCTGCAAGAAACCGAAAAACGAAAACGACCTAACCGAAAAACAAAAACGAACCGAAAAACCGACCGAAACTAGAGACCGATAGTTTGATTTTTAATATTTCAAAAACCAAAAAATTTCGGTTCGGTTTCGGTTTTTGTTCAAAAACCGAACCGAACCGAACCAAACCAGTTTTATAATAATATATAATTAATATAATGGTAAATACACAAAAAAGTATAAAAAATCAATATTTTAAATTCATTAATTTTTTTATGGATTAAAATTTATTATATATATATTTATATATATATTATATATATATATTATTTATTTATATACTTATTATATATATTATATATATTATATATGATGATGATGATGATGACGTATAGTATGGACCGCCTGGCAACGTATAATATATAGGCTGCGGAGCTGCTAACAGGTTACCCCATGTATAGCGGTCACGGCCTTCCGGACCTACGGGTCGCGGCTACGGGCACGCTGTCCGTGGACGCGGTAACTTCATAAGTTATCTTTAAGAGAGGATAACCTAAGTAAATAAGAGATATGCTTTACTTATTTAAATCAGTCAGGATAATTACAAATCCCTACAATATCGGCCGCGTCTTGGAAAAACATGTTGAAAGCATTATAACATGTTGAAAAGGGCGGCAAATAATCAAAATGCCAAGACGCGATCAAAACAAAGCATTATAATTTTATGTGTAAACTTTAAATCACACAATGACAACGCTCTCTCCAACTCTCGCGCTCGCACGCTATTTTTCACACAAATATGCTAAAAGGAAACGTTGAGGTACACATATTTAAATAACCGTCACGCATAAACAAAAACGGATGAGATAGAGAGCACCTTCTTCACATTCTCAAACATCCTCTCACACCTCTCCCTCACTCTCGCCTCTCGATGCACTCCCTAAATATGCTAAGATAAGGGAGAGGAGTGAAGAACAGAAAAAAAACCGAGATATAACCGAACCCGAAAACGAAAAAAAAACGAACCGAAATCAAACGACCGCAAATAGTAGGACGATAGTTGATTTTTAATATTTCAAAAACACAAAAAATTTCGGTTCGGTTTCGGTTTTTTCGGTTTCTTCTGCTCACCCCTTATCTTAGCATATTTAGGTGCATCAACTGTGTTTGTATTGTAGTTACGTGTGAAGAAGGTCTACTTCTATCCGTGTTTATGCGTGAGCGGTTATTTAAATATGTTGTACTTTAACGTTTCTTTTACATATTTGTGTGAAAAATAGCGATCATAGTTGGTAATTTGAAGCTTGGCGATTTAAAGTTTACAAATAATATTATAATGCTTTGTTTGATCGCTGTCCTTGGCATTTTGGTATTGCTGCCCTTTTCAAAATGTTTATAATGCTTGCAACTTGTTTTTCCAAGACGCGATTAACCGATATTGTAGGGATTTGTAATTATCCTGACTGATTTAAATAAGTAAAGCATATCTCTTATTTACTTAGGTTATCCTATCTTAAAGATAACTTATGAAGTTACCGCGTCCACGGACAGCATTGCCCGTTAGCAGCGACCTCGTAGGTCAGGAACTGGCCCTGTGACCGCTATACTTGGGTAGCCTCGTTAGCAGCTACGAAGCCTTATAGTAGTATAAGTGGGCCTAGAGGCGGGACCATACGATACGTCATCATCATCATCATACTTATATTTATTATATATATATATTATATTTATATATATATATATATTTATAATATATATATAATTATATATATATATATAAAAATTTAATCCATAAAATAATTATGAATTTAAAATTTTGATTTATTATTCTTTTTTGTGTATTTACATTATATTAATTATATATTATTATAAAACTGGTTTGGTTCGGTTCGGTTCGGTTTTTGGACAAAAACCGAAACCGAACCGAAATTTTTTGGTTTTTGAAATATTAAAAATCAAACTATCGGTCTCTAGTTTCGGTCGGTTTTTCGGTTCGTTTTTTTTTCGGTTTTCGGTTCGGTTTCGGTTTTTTCGGTTTGTTTCAGGCTTCACCCTTATCTTTAGCATATTTAGGTGCATACAACTGTGTTTGTATTGTAGTTACGTGTGAAGAAGGTTCTATTCTACCCCGGTGTTTATGCGTGGAGCGGTCTATTTAAATATGTTGTTTTTTTATCAACGTTTTCTTTTACATATTTGTGTGAAAATTGCGTTCATAGTTGGTTAATTTGTCATTTGGGATTTTAAACGTGTAACATAAATAATTATAACTTGCTTTGTTTTGATCGCGTCCTTGGCATTTTGATTATTGCTGCCTTTTCAACATGTTTTCTTTTACATGATTCTTAAAATTAACATTGGTACGCTTATTGTTAATTGTTGATTATTTTTAGTTGTTAACAATTTCGATCGTTGAAGAACAGTTAAGCGGACAACATTTCATGACAAATTAAATATATGCACTTTAAAAAGCCTCGCCGTAATGCACGGCAGCTTGATTCCTCGTTTAAAACAACTGATACATGTGGTGTATGTTTTCCATAAGTCCATAACACTACTACATTTTGTGATACATCAATTTTTAAATGGGTAATTTAAATGCCGTTTATTACCAACTTACTTTCCCATTTGTATCGTAATGACCAACTTACTTTTTTTGTACACATTACACCAATTTACTTTCAAATTTTGGTTGACATCACCAATATCACAACTTGTTACTGACACGCTGGCATTAACATTCCACGGTGTAAAAAAGATTTAATTAATTCTTACGTGTAAATTCCAGATATGATTTCCACTAAAAAAAGTCAAAGTCTTCCCTTTTAGGGTTAACTTTTCCCCCTTTTTCACACATTTCACACACACTTTATCCCAAATCGTTCCTAACCTCATATGAACCCTAATTACAAAATCACCAGATTTGATTGCTCAATTAATTTTATATCGGCCAAAAAGGTATAAATTATGACATTAGCAATTGTGTTATGTTTAAATTTTGTAAACTAACGTAACTGCATATGGAACCTTAAAAATTTTTTCTTAAATAACGTAATTGCAGGTGTACAAAAAAAGAAAGAAAGAAGAAAGATGTATTACTGTTAATCTTCTACTATGATGGCCTTTTCACATTCTTGTCTATGATATACTTTCAGGGACAATGCAAAGTTGTTTGACTGATTTTAAACTTTGATGAGGATGACACTATGTACATCTATTGGAAATTCTTAAAAGGTTAGTTCCTAATGGTTTTGAAAAGGTTTACTATTGTAAAAGTGGTGCTAAGTTAACTTCCATTAGGGAACTTAAGTCAGACAAGGATATTGTGGATATGTTGAAGGTAGGTTATGATAATGGGTTTCAGATAGATAAGTAAGTTGATCATTTTGGGTATGATATTATCATGGATAATGGTTAAATGGGATAGAAAATGAGGAACTGAGAAATAATAGGATCAAAGTGCTGAATTAGATTCTATGTGATGATAACTATCATTATAGTTATGATGATTTGGAAGAGATAGAAAATGTAGACTTTCATACGAGGGAGATGATAGTGTTGTGATTAAGAACATTACTACACAAGACCCATTCTTAACTAAGTTATGCAGTGCTAGGATTCTGTTTAGGGGTCATGTTGAGTTTGGAGTGAATGAGAAAACACCACAAGTAGATCCAGATGACAACCAAATAGATCCTGTCTATAAGGTAAAAAAGGGGTTGTTTATCCAGCTTTTGACCCTGATATCCCTTGGGATAAGATGGAACCAATCTTAGGCATGAGGTTTGAGACCCCACACCAGTTAAAGATGGCATTGGCAAACTATGGTGTTGCCCATGGTTACCAACTTTGGTACATGAAAAATGACTGGAGACAAGTATTGGTTTATTGTGGTAGAAATATTGATGAGGGAAGATGTGCAGGTAAAAAAGGAAATAAACATAGAGTGTTGCCAAGAAAGGTTAGGACTAGGTTGTTTAGAGGGGACGAGGGTAACCAAGCTAGTAGAACCTGTAAGGAAACCCTATTAAAGAAAGTTGTTAAGAAACCTGTTAAGAAAGATACTTGATACAATCTGGGGACGTGGTAATAGTAAGTTTTAATAGAGCAATTTGGGGTACAGGATGAAACAATTATTTCACCATGTTGGAGGAGATAAGGTTGTACATTATGCAAAGATTAGTGGCAATGAATAAGCTTGCTTTCAGCTTAGAAGACACAATCACACCAAGTATAAGGAAGAGGTTAGAGATACTCAAGGAGAAACAAAGGTAAATACATGAACTGTTGTATATATTTATAAAATTAATTATATACTAACTAAACTGTTATTTTATTATAGAGAGTGGGTTGTATATCCAAGTGGATTCCAGGAGTTGGAAGTAAGAAAAGGTGATCAGAGTTATGGTGTGAGTCTGCAACACAAGGTATGTCAATGTAGGCTGTGGGAATTAAGTGGTATCCCTTGTGTGCATGCTGTGGCAGCCTACATGCATGTTGGGACTGACTTAGATGCAGGTGTTAGCCATTGGTATAGTAGGAAGGCATGGTTTAATGCATATCAGTTTTCCATTAAACCTGTGTTTGGGACAAATATGTGGAAGATGACTAATGATGTTCCACCTTTACCACCAATAATAAGAAAAATGCCCGGCAGACCTCAGAAAAAAAGAATTCCAGCCCCAGGTGAAACTAGTGGGAGCAACAGGGGGTGTTTTTTAAAGTATGGTGGGTAGGACTATGACATGTAAGAATTGTTGGGAAAAGGGTCACAATAAGGCATCATGTAAGAAAGACCCACAACCTAAACCTGAAGTTGAAAAAAAATCACTTGGTAGGAATAAGCAGGTATTTGTGGGGCAGTGTGCATCTAGGGGTGGTGGTAGATCTGGTAGAGGTGATGGCAATGATGGGAGTGGTAGTGGTAGTGGTGTAAATGATGCTAGTGGTAGTGGTGTAAATGCTGGTAAGCAATGTTAGTGGTGGAGGGAGTGGTGTGGTTAGAGCTGTTGAAGTGGTGCGAAGGGTAGGTGGTAGAGCTGGTGGGTAGTGGTTAATTTTTAAAAGGGGTGGTGAAGGGCTGAAGAGGTAGTGAGAGAGCGTCGGTTGTATTTCTAAGCTCAAGTAGTTTGTGGTATTTTAACTGCTGAACAGGTATGTTTATACCTTCTTATACCATGCTGAAGGTTAAACAATACATATTGCTGGAATCAATGTTGTTTTGGCTGGAATATCAATTGGATTTTATTTTCTATATGAACAAGCATTTAGGGAATCTATGGAAGAACAAAGCAAAGAGACAGCTAAATAGTGCTGAACAAGAAAGTTGGGACAAGGAAAGAAGAGAAGAAAGGAATAGGAAGAAAGAATGATTATTTTTAATCCTGCAAAATGGCCGAAGAATCCATGAAAAGATACTGACTCCTTGAATCAGCTCTTAGTACCATGAAGTTTTTATCCAAGCACTCCATTCCCAACCTACTCAACTAATCTGGAGTTATGGGTTGTGGACCAACTGTTAGTGATGATGGGACTGCTGTTTTGGATATAGGCCAAAGAAAAAGCATCTGTTGAAGATGGGACTGCACCACAACAAGGCTATATCATATTGAATGATGGACTGCACCAAAAAAAGGAAAAGTGAAGGCCACCATTCAAGTGTAGATGGCATTGGATCACCATATGAATCGTGGGCAGATCTGAAAGAATTGCCAATATGAAGTTGAACAAGCCTTTTCAGTTTGACAAATTTGGAACTGGTAGTACTCCTGACAAGGCTTTTGATGTGGAAGAGTAATCATTTGGCTGTTTCATGAACTGTAATGAATGTTTAGGAACTTAACTTTTTTTCCTGTTATGTATGGGTCAAAAGTGGTAGACAATTACATGTGCTAAATGCAGGTTTTATGGGCCTTGCATGTTATCTTGGCTTTTTGTGTCTTAAACAATGTAACACTTTTGACCACCATTAATCAAGGAAATGCAGGACCCATTGGTATTAATGGATATTTGTTAATTTCTCAATTATCAATGTTCACATAAAGTGTTATGTTCCCAAGTCCCTTTGGTGGTTTGTTTTTTAGATTGTCTGTGCATATATAAGCAATACAATGTGCACCTCTTACCTTCAACATATTCGAATTATCATTCCTAAAACACATTCATATCATAAAACATGATTACATAAAATTCATTACATAACAAACCTACCACTAACCTCACAAAGATTAGCTACTACACCTAATTCAATTACATAAACAAGAAAACAACAAGGCTAAAAGTATATGAACGTTTTCTTCCAAAAGCTTGCATTTTTTTTGCTTTGTCTGTGATCATCTGTAGCTAGCAAGTCAATCTTGAAGGATCATCAATAGTTCTTGGCTTCTTATCTCAGTATCAATGTCTTGCATTTGATGAGGATGAAGTTGTCCATACATGTGATACAAATGTTCTCTATACCATGAATTATCCAACTCAGGATCATACCAGACAAATTTGTTACACTTTCTCACACCAGCTTTCTGATGATATATTCAACATTTATTAAAAACATCATTAATCAAAAACCAAGAAAACAATCTGATCAATAAGAACTAAACTTACGTATCTGTTAGGGCACACAAGAAAACGCCTGCAAGGATTTGTGGGAGTCCATGATGTGTGTTAAATCAAGGGGAGATTACACTTGCACTCTGTAGGGATGATGTCATTGTAACTAATTGAAGACATAATTTTAATTTTGGGTTGGGAAGCTTTTAGGGTTAAGTTATTAATTGGGGATCGGTATAATGAAGGGGAGGTGATGAATGTAGGGGTTTAATAGGTAAAAACGGGTCGGTATAATGAAGGGGATGTGGTATGTATTTGCCACGGTGGACTCTTTTTACTGAATTGAAAATAAAAAATTAAATAAATTAATACGTGGATATCTAACCGGTCATCTGGGTGATCATTATACAAAAACAATCAAGTAGTTGGTGATAATGGTGTACAAAAATAGAGTAAGTTGGTCATTACGGTACAAATGATAAGTAAGTTGGTAAATAAGGCCTTTACAGCATTTTTAATATGACCAAAACGCGATACGTGAATATGAGTGGATCTACTCAAATACAACACAAATCAAATACATTAATATTTAGATGACACTCGTGGTTATACAAATACTGAGGTTTTTTAAAACAAAATGAAGTTAATAATTAGCAATTTAGCATATGATTTCTGCAATGACTTTTGTGAATCACCCTTGATTACTAGTGTTCATGTAAATAAATCACTCGTAAGCACTGCCGCGTATGCTCCTGATAGTACATTGATCTAAGATATCTAACAAAATATGATTAGTCGTGCACCTTGGAGTCTTAAACTGGCTCATCGTTGCACCATTTCGAACATAATGTTCCATGATCTTTTTGAAGGTGCCTTGTTCCACGATACAAAGCTCTATAAGGGACCGCATGAGTGTTTTTTCCTTGGAGGACAATTGTAGTCTCGTGATCATCAAAGCTGCATCGTTCTCCTTGCAACCAATGAACTAATATCTCCTCATAGCTTCACCTTGTTCTCCCAATACACTACGTAGTGACCGGCTGATTTTGTTGTTGGCGTGGCTCGTTGAAACTCGACTAGCTCAACTCCTCGCCTGTACGATCGTGGTTGGGAACCCTTCATCGACTGCTAGTGAAGGTCTCTTCTCTGTATTCTTGTCAATATTCACGTTAAAATTAGCTTTCGTCTTATAAATATCTTTAGTTTTGGGACTTTCTTTGAAAAACAGTACTTCGACCAACCATCTCCATTATCTAATAACTGTAAAGACTGACAATTATAGATGTATTTGATTGTCATGAAACTAATAGTATAATGATTTGAATATTGATGGACTTTTTTTGGGGTTCTAGTCCTAGCTTCAACCCCGTTTTCCGTTTTCATTAATTTTGTATCAATTGAATATTCTATACTTTTTCTGCAAAAAATGCAAACTTTTTAAAAACCTCTTAGCTGTATGATTCGATCTTCATGCGAACTCTATTGCAATATATAGTTTATATCATCGTTAAGATCTCTTAGGATCTTACGATTTTACGATATTGCAAAGCGAAAACGATCCGGATCCTACATAGGATCTTTGCATACTTAAGATCTTATAGGATACCGATCTTAACTATAGGATCTTAAGATCTACTCCGATTCAATCTTACTTTTCTCGAAAACAAAATAAATACAAAAACTACAAATTTATGGGTGTGTTTCGTTAGAATTTAAAAAAAAAAAAACTATGTTAATCTTCTTAATCATATAATTTTGTGTTTATGATATATAATAATTTGTAGATTTGTATAATATTACAAAGACTATTAAGACAATGACATTATAGTAGGATCTTACGATCCCGATCCGACTTTACGATCTCGATCTTGCAAAGACGAAAACGAATCACATGGGTGGTATCCCGATCTTGAGAGGATATCTCGTGGTGGAGAAGTAGTGATACTTTGCGTGATTCAAGGTGTGATTGTGCATTATGGGGGTGTGGGATATGATTTTCAAGTGGCTGGAAAGGTATCGAGGATTGTTAATACTCCCGCACTCATACACACTCCATTGATGAATTCTTTGCATCTAATAGAACGTTTTTGTCCCCATATTATTACTCTTTGTGTTTGGCATCCGGTTATTCTTGGAACTGGCGGGTTACTTCATTTGGAAAGAAAGAAAAATCTCACATTGTTTGGAAAAAAGTTTCTAAACACTAATAAAATTGTTCAAGATATTCAACTTAAAGCTTCGAATGGATCACGAGCAGATCAAATAAAGATAAAGATATAAATCTAGGCAACAGTGGTCAAACCTTAATCATCTTAATTGGAGATCATCCAATTAAAACCAGAGGTCTGCCCCAATTAGTGGCAAGATAAGCCGCTCATATTTTACCCAATTAATTATTTGAGCCCAACCCTTAATACATCTTAGTTGCTTGGTGTTTCCTTTCCTAAAGTGGTATGATGGCATTATTTGTGTGTCACATTTGGTACATTATATCAAATTGGTTGGCCCAGGTCTGATGGAATTTTTTTTTCCCATTTAAACCTGTGTTGTCACTTTCTTTTTGGTTTATTTGCCTTGTGGTTTCACATGCTTGTCTTTTGTCCCATTTTCATACGCAATATGTATTTGTATTGGTTATGTTCATAGTAAAGTGTCTTATGTTCATAGTAAACCTGTGGCGCCTTGTATTATATTACTCTTTGTTGGTTCTATATATTGTTGTCTTTCTAAAAAAAAAGATTATGATCTTAAAAACTTTGGTTTATATATATGTGTGTGTGTATATATCCAGGGACGGAGCCAGGGGCTGGCCGGGGGGGTTGGGCTCGGCCCCCGAACCCCCCCCCCCCAAAAAACCGGCAAATAGTTATCCCATTCTTACCAGTGTGTTACGATTGAGAATACAAATTTATAAAGGAGAGCAGATGTTTTATTAATGGCTGTGTTTTATTTTTTGATGGGGAAGACGACCAAAAAAGGGAGTGAGATATTGCATTATTTGTGGGCCATTTAAGATGAAACATTTTTGTGGCAGATATGTGTTTATTATTTGTGGCTCCAAGATAAAACTGTTTTTTTATATTCTATTTAGATGTAAAGTTTTATTTTAGCCCTTGCAACATTTAATAATATTCTATTTGGATAAATCAATGCATGCCAATTAAAAGAAAAATTGAGAAAACTAAATACAATTTTTTCAAGTTCCTGTTAATGTTATTTTTTGGAAATGTACTCTTCTGTATATAAATTCAATGTGTGATCAAATGAAATTCCTCCTTTTTATAAAAACTCAACGTTATAAATGTTACGACTCTTATCATATACTCCGTAATATATAATTACGGCCCCCCTTAACTCATTTTTCTGGCTCCGTGGTCTCCGTATATATCGGTTTTGTATCAAGTCTCCTATATCTGGTGTATGCAAGTAAACTCATCGCCAAACAAACTAAACACACTAACTGAAAACGTTTTTAGGTCCCTTAAAACTTCTTAGTTTACAAAAAATTAAATCTGAACATAACAGTTTGAAAAAGAAATTTTGAAATGTTGAGGAGTTAAATACCTGTGAAGGTAGTAAGAACGAGCTCATACTGTTTCCCAATCTCAACCTTGGATAATGGCACCGGATCATCTTCTAGGTAGTCTACGTCACCAACAACAGCATTAGAACCATATGGTCTCAAGCTTTATGATGCTGAGATGCAATTGTATGAATTAAGTAAGAAAATGTTGGAACCACAACGAATGTCACATCCTGAGCATTAAACGACGGGTCCATGTTCACACCGATCCAACTCTCCGTGGACCCGTATTCAGCGCTCACCAGTGGTAAATGGTCCCCTGAGTAATGCTTTAGTTTCTCCAAGTATGGTAGCATTGAACCCGTCATTATGGAGTATACATATTTTGCATTTGGCCACAACTTTGGGATCAAACCATACCATCCTGATTGTTCCAACTCATCGCATTTTGATCTAATACACTTTGCTAGACACAAATCAGGTTTGATCAAGTCAACAACTGATTTCCTGATACATGGGAGCGTGATTCTAGGACTTAAGGTTCCATTAGAAAGGTCATTGCATATGTCTTTCCAATAATCTTGGAATAAGTTAAGTGCTTGAACGATGGAATTGCAATGTTGATGTGATGGATTTTCGACTTATTGAGGAGAGTAATGAGTCCGAGGAGGAAGGGTGGGGGGGGTAAAAACCAGTACGTAGATCTGCTAGTAGTCGCCACTCAAGATGACCTCTTGTGGGCTAAAAGTGTATGATTTAGTCTGTTGTTGCGTCAGTTTGAAATCTTGGCTTGCTGAAGTAGATAATGAGGTAGTGCTGTATCCTGCTGGATAACCAACCCTTTGTTTTGGAAAAGTTTGTTGCCATATATAAACTCAAGAATCTTTGCTCCTTCTCTTGTAGGATTTTACACCTTCAAATAAATTCATCAAACTGATTTATGAAAATGAAAAAATACATAGATGGATAATTTGTAACGATCTGTATCCAATTCTGCTTCTTGTAGTTTTATATAACGTCGTCCATAGAAAAAAAAGGATCGTCACGACTCACGAAGAACACACAAAATAAAGTTGATAAGAGCATTGATCTTTACAGGAAGTTTATGAACATTGTCCAAGATGAAATGAAGGTGACATAAAGTTTGTTTAAAAGTTCATAGATGAGAGAGATATAAATGGAAGTTAATTTATATGTATAAATTAGGAGAGAAAAAAATGGTACCAATATATTTTAAGTTAGTTGATTGAATATATAGATCTAGTGAGTAAATTTTTAGAATTTTTGCAACAGCTTTTATTGTATTAATGAAGTCTTTCTACACTTTGTCGAGAATATTTATTTTTTTATCTTGATCTTTTCCAGTTTCTTGATGCTTTGTTTTGTACTTCCAATATATTTAGTATATATATAGTTGGTAATGTAGAAGAATTATTTGATAATGGTTAAATGGTTTTTGATCACAAAGTGAAACCGAGGACAACCTAAAGCAAAAAAATTTCTTTTGTGCATTTAACTGCCCTCACTTGGGTAAGTTCCAATATTAAGCGAAGGACAAAACACTAGACCACAACAATTACGTCACGATTCAACCACACCAAAAACACACAAACAGGTCAGATAATAGAATATAGATAGATTTTTTAATGGAAGAGAGACTGAGGATGAAGGAGAGAGAGAGACCTTGATCTATAAGCTGCAGCCAGCCTTGAAGATTTGAAGAGTGGTCTTGGAGCTATGGGAAGTAAAGGGAATTAAAACTTTTGTTTCCTCGTTGTTCCAGAGCCTATGCAACCACCCATCAGGAAATAATTTAAACAAATGAAAAAAAAATACGTACAATAATCTTAGTATACTAATTGTTCTAGAAGAAATCGCTAACATTGCAATTAACAATTGGTACTAGTATCTTGCAAGAACTATATGGTTAAAGATGGGTACGGCGTAATTGTAAGTCACTGGACTACCTAAATTGGTTTGTTAAACCATAATTACCTTAAATAAGGTTATAGTTACGTGGGTTGTATCATTTACCTTAAGGAGAGAAGTGGTGTGTTTAGTTGTTTAGTGAGTAAAGGAGGAAGCTATCTCCATCAGCAATCCTATGGATATTTGGTTTAAATCTGCTTAGGAAGCAATGGAACTTTCGATTACATAAAAGCGACTCCCAGTTCTTCCCCATCCATGTTACCGACTTCATCGATATTTCCATAACCATTCTGCAAATACTCAACCCCATGATTCAGCTCAGAATCTTCTTTAGTGTTTCCGTTTGAACTTTCTTGGCATTCATTGCCACTTCTTCGAACCAATTCATCGTATCGTCGGTTGAACTTGATACATGAGTCAATTCCATTGTGTAAACACTCACTTTATGAAGTCATTGAACTAATGAGGAGAGATGATTTTTGGTTGGAACCACAATGAATTCGATGATATATGACAAGGTGAGGTTTTATAGGTGGGAGGGGAAAATATGGGTATATGACTTTTTAAGGAATAAAATCTAATAGGTGGGCATATCGCGGTATTCCTTTTAAAGAGAAATTACTAAACAATAGAAACCTACTGACGACATACACATCGCTTACAATGTCATCACAAATTAATAATTTATAAACTTTTTGACTTTATAAATTTTCACCACGATAAAATAAGTGTTACATACAACTTTATAAATGTTTCATATTACAATAGATTAAATGTTTTAAGTTTATGAAAAGGTTTAAGAATTAAAATCTTTTGATGTCATCTATATGTAAAATAACTTTTCACTATAGTTGAAATAATTCATAAACATTTTCAAGTTTTTAATACCTATTTCAAAACCTTTTATAATGGATCCCTTTATGTAACATGCTCCATCTGTTCTTAAAGTAAACAAAATTTTAGAAAATAACGCTCGCTAACTAATTATCCACCTATCAACTTCATATTTGACTTGATTGAAATATTTAGTTGATTTAATTTGTTTATTAATATGTTTAGGCCCATTAGTATGGATGTCATTAGGCTAGGCCCGTAGTTTAAAATGTTCTCTTGTATTCTATATATAAATTAGTTGTTTCAATAATGTTAGTACAAAATTCGTGTTGGGCTTGGTAGCGTGTCAAGTCTCTTGTCGGGTCGGGCCTTCAAGTGAACTGGATCTTGTACTCGGAGCAGAGAAGTGATGATTTTCTGCCACATTAAAAGTAATCCGTTAGCCTTACGTGGGGACGACCCCACAGATTAAACTCGCGGCGTGAGAGTAAAGTTTCATATTGTCTAAGTATGTGTTCATATGAATATGAATTAATTGTTGTACATTTTGGGTTGTATTTGTGACACTATTTGATAGGGTCTAGTCACTAGGTTTCCTAGTATTTCGGTTTTCTAAGTAGTGGACGGAGTGGGTGCCTTGTCTGGCAAAGGGGGGTCCGCGACATTCATGTTGAAAGGACGCAGATGTTCTGCGGACGGAACGTTCTTGTAAGGTGGATCCTACGCAGGACGGATCGTCTACAAGTGGATTTGTGGACGGATCGCTAGGTTCGGGGCCGAAGCTCATGCGAGATTGGGCTTTGACCCATGGCCTGTTATTGATAGGTTTAGCCATAAAGCCCAAGTGATAATGTGGCCCAAGAATAGAGGTTGGTATACCCATTATACGTCATCAAGTCCCCCCAGTCTAGTATGATATTGCCCGTGGGTTATTTCCTGAGTGCGTGTGGACTCAATGCTAGACTTCTACTTTATTTCCTCCTTGCCGTTCTGTATTTTTGCTTGTGTACGTATTTCTGAGTTGTGACGCTGCAATTACGTGGAGCGTTGATTGTCCTTTTACCGTCTGATTGTGGCAGCTTTTTCACCAATATCCATGCGCTTTTTCTATCGTCGATTAGCAAGTGGCACACACGTAGGCGTCAATCCAAGTATCGGTAGGAGTAACTATCTCAGGGATAATACCCTTGTTTTAATGTTTTTTCTCTCTCGAATCTTTTCTGCATCCATTGTTAATTTCTTAGAGCTTTTACTTCTTACTCCTCGTGCGTCACTTTCCTCGTTTCCGTTTTTCGTGAATTCAGGTTAGCATGTATCTGGGTGTTCTTCAAATGGCTAATAAACATTCTATTATGACCGAGAACGGGTAGGTGCTTTTGCAACTGGTATTTTTCCCGATGAGGATTCATCCTAACCGCGCCGGGGCGGGATAGGACTATCACCAATTTCCTGAGGGTAAAGTGGTGTTCATATAGGTTATTTTATTACTGTGGCTATAGCATTCCTTCTTACCAAGTTTTTTTGTATCATTCTCAATTATTTCCGTAATAAACATATTTCTCAATTATCCCCTTTTGTGCCGCTCGTATATCTCATTTCGACGGCTTTTTGACACGCGTACTTGATCTTGGCCGTCGGTGGCTGTTTTCGTGCGTATTATACGCGAATGATATGGTGATGGATTGTTTTCGTTTCGAAACGTTCCCATCGGCTCCTATTGTCTCTCGAAGCCTACCGGATTCTATTAAGAACTGGTGCGGACCATTTTTTCTGGGGTTGATTTCCCGAGTGTTCCTATCTCTGTTCCTTGTTTACTGGGGGAGTGTTGGAGAGGATTCCGGCTCCCCATCTATATGCTCGTCAAGAACAGCTTGTTGTTCAGGTCCTTTCTTCTAATAAAGCTCCCTTCCGGCGGTATCCGGAATGCTTTCTAGCTCTTGTGGGTTTAAGTCCTTACTATCCGTTTGGTGAATTACTTATCCGCTTTTGAGGACTGATAGAACGGGTTTTTGGGTGAATGTACTTAGCCTTTGTCGGGAATGTTCTTTTTTGTTAATATATATATTTGTGCACAGGTAGTTTTAGTCTTTTGGTATTTATTTTGCAGATATGGGGTTGCTTGACTTATATAGGATCGCGGACCCTCGGAAGGTACAAGCGGTAGGAATGTTCAAAAAAGGGTGTGAGGAGGAGCAAGTGACGTTGTTTGTTAGTATAAAAACATGCTTCTGTTTCCCTAAAATGTTCCTGCAGCGGCACATCGAGCAGTGCTTGGGTTAGTAGGCTCTGGCGCTGGTGCTTGAGGTTTATGCGGAAGGTAATGGTTGTTGACAGAGAAGTCATTCCGGAGGGTGTTTCTTCGAATCAACAGCACCGGAATGTGATGTGACTGTTACTGCAGGAAGATTTGCTCGAGGCAGCCGTGAGAGGCCAAGAGAAAGAAGTTGTTTAAGCGAAGCGACCCTTCTTTCATCGCTAAAAGATTGAGGACGGATCATCCTAGCCTAGCTTCTGGGACAGGTGGGAAGTCGCTTGCTAGTCTGAGGCAGTCCCTCCCGGAAGGTTCCCTTACATTAGGGACTTCTTCTCCGGCGGACATCCCCACCCATGTTACCGTGCCGAGGTATATTCGTACTTGCCATTTTTCTTTGATTTTTTCTATACCTGTATAACATTTTCTTTTTTTTGCTAGTTCTGCGTCTGCTGTGTACACTGTGTGATATTGTGACTTCTAGCCGATGGTAAGTCGCCTTGTTTTACCACGGTCGGGCTTGTGGTGAGGGTCTCTCAGCCGAAGACTGTCGGTAGGAGTCGGACTGACTCTTTTTTATGAGACGACGTCTTGAAGTCTGAAGATGTCAGGCGTTGGTATATTCCACGCTGGAACATAACCAAGACTCTATGCTAGTTGACGGCTTTTCTTGTCGAACGATACTCTGTTGTTTGTTATTGTTGTTTTGCTTGTTTGTAGAATTTGGTTGATAGGTCGCTCCCCGGCTTTTTTTCCACACTCCCGTAATATGGATTATGATAATTGTTTGCGGAGTTTAATGCTCCACACCAACAACCTTGGGTCTAATGGGATGTTGGGATTTTAAGGCTGGGACGGGCGCGAAATATAAGTCTTTGGGTCGGAGGTGATGTGTTTCCCTGTGTCTGATCATGAGCTAGGAATTAAAGAGAAACTTCAAGGTAAAATATGATGCTCGGGGTGTTCTTCTTAGGGAAAAAGATGATGAGATTGCTAGGCTGAAGTCCTTGCTGGAGGAGAAAGAGACGGAGTCCGCGGAGGTTCTTCGTCTCCGTGATCAAGTGTTTCCGTTTTGGATGAGGTTAATCCCTTTTGAGGCGGTAGGTTATCGGCTCTAAAGATGTTGTATCACAGAAGGATACTGACATCTCCCCTCCTTGATTCCCGTGCTTTCTTATCTTAAGTTGCCTTGATGACTCTCAAGTACCTGTGGTGAGGCCAGGAGCGTTGATTTATTCCTTTCGCTCCGAAAGAGATGGACTTGCATCTGAGGTATGACTTTTATTCCGCTCGTTCCTGTTACGGTTTTTTTTAACACTTCTTATCCTTGCAGGTTTCCACTCTTCATTCTGCTTTCAGTGACTTTAAGGAAAAGATGGAAGAGCAGGGAAGAGCGGCTACATGTATTGTACAATCGTGTGGCCGACTTGAGGCACACGTGATGGATGTGTCCGGTCTCTTGGAGGAGGAATTTTACCCTGCCTACCTGACTACCCTGGCTGGGCGAAGGTGGTTGTTGACGTACGGGATGGAGCTTGCTATGGTAAAATGTTTGAAGTCCCCGAGAGTACAAGGAATTTGGGTATGCTTTAGGCGGGCCGTGGAATATGGGATGCAAGAAGGGTTTGCGACGGTATGAGCATGGGAATGGTGGGACCAACTTTCCGTCGTCGTGGCATACAATCCTATGACTACATAAGACCAATTATATTGACAGCGGTACGGGTAAAGGCTCTTGAAAGAGGTGGATTTTCCCTTGGATTCATTTTGTTGAAGTCTAAGAAAGATTCTGGGATGGCTTGAGTCTTGGATTGTTTTGCTGGACGGACCTTTTGCAAATCTTAATGAAGCTGCTATCTTCAAACCGTGCTTGGCAACTCTCGGCCCTATCTATCATGCGATGTAAATGCTGTTGCCGGGAGAGACTTCTTTGTCTTTGATCTTTTAACGTTCATACAGGCTCAAGACCCTTGGTTCTTAAGTTTTCTTGTTATCTAAGGGTTTGATAAGTCTCCTAGCTAGCTGAGTGAGTAAGGTATGCTTGTAGGATGAGTAATGAAGGCTAGAACTAGCTATGAAGATGTAGAATGGATGTTGTTGGGAATTCACTTTTACTTGACGACATTACGGAATTACCATAGTTTATCATAGTCTCATACGCAAGGACTAGAATAGGCAACTATGTATAGTTTAGAGGTGTATGGGCTATATATACCCCTCTATGGATTCCATAGAGGGGTTGAGTCATTTTGTATCTTTCATTCATTTACATCAAATATCAAATCCATCTTCCATCTCACTACTTTCTCTCACTAAAATGGCTATCATGTGGTTTGACTCACCAAGACCACCGGATCATAGTTTTCATGAATCTTTCAATTGGAATCAAGAGTAATGGCTACACACTCTTGGGTCGGTTTTTGATTTTTTTCCGGTTGGTTTCTGGGTCTCAAATCTATACTTATTTAAAAATCTGTCACTTTAAAATATGTCATTGTTGTCACTTTTGGTGGTTTCATGTGTATGAACTTTTTCTAGTTTATTTCGTCCTTTTCATGTTCATCTTTTTCAGACTCTAGTTCATTTTGTGACTTTTTGGGTGTCGTCAAGAGCTTATGCTAAAGCTTATTTTCGAGCCAAAAAGCTTTCATCTTCGTGGCTTATTTTATGATTAACAGCTAATCTTAAAGCTTATTGTGGTTTTTGCTTATTTTGAGATGGCTTATTCCTTTTGTGGTCTAATGTTTGAACAAGACAAGAAAACACCATTCCTATAAAAGTGGATCTGGTTTTTTTTTATTTCTCAAGGAGACAAATACAAGGAGAACAGAACGAGTTCAAATCAACTCGAACCGAACAAGTCAAAATCTATGAGAACCGAATGAGAAATATCAAATGAGGACCGAACGAGTGATTATACATGTGAACCGAACGAGTAACAATTTTTGTGAACCGAACAAGTTGGTTCCTTTAGGAACCGAACTAGTTACAACACAGTTACAACCGAACTAGTCCATTCAGTTGCAACCGATCCAACTCCAAACCGAGTCAGCTCGGTATTAACCGAGTTGACTCGGGTCAACTCAACTGAGTCGAGCCAAAAGAATAAGCAACAAATGAGACTGGCTCGATTTGAACAACTAAAACCATAAACAACATCGAACAACATATATTTACCACAGCCTCAATAAACACCAACAAATCCATCATCTAAACCTAATATTTATTCGTCTCAAATATCAATCAACAAAACCACATGACTATATCTTATTCCCTTCGTCACAATAGATCTAACAACTCCACCACCTCCAATTTCTCAACAAGACACAAAATTAAATCAAACAATGATCTCAGATTAATGTTTAGGCTTAATAAACCAAAATCTTATCAAAGATTTAACACGATTCCATCACCGATCCATCTTTAATATTCAAACATAAAGAAATATTTATAACACTTGGGTTATAATATTTTCTTTGATTCGTTTCAAGACTCAAAACAAGAACAAAAATAAAATACCTCCTACCCGAGACCCATATAAGGATCTTGAAGCCATCATTGTAAATCTCTGGTGCACGATTAACTCAAGCAACAAATATAACGGTTTCCTATGCTCAGATTCATTTTAAAGAAGTCATGTGTGTGGTGTTCATTTGATTATGATTATATGTGATTGAAGGATGAGTGGTTGAAGTGGTGTGTATCGTACGTACATGGAAGAGATGGAGCAGATTTGAGTTTTGGGGAAACATAAGGAAGGGGGCGTTGCTATAGTGATTAGGGTTGCATAAAATTAGGGAATGTCTCTGATATGTATATCCCTAGTTGTGTGGGCTGGATTTTTGAGTAACCATCAATTTGGGCTGCATTTATAGAGTCAAAAACATGGGTTGCTGGATGGTTATAAAATGTTGGGCTTGTTGTATTGATTAAAAGTATACATGGGTTTGGTTATTGTGCACTAGTCCAAATGTTAATTGGTATGGTTTGGCAGATCGGGCTTTCTTAAAACAAATGGGCCGACACATGATTCATAATGTTTTATTGTATGTTGGGCTGAGATATGCTAAATTGAGCCGAAAATGTTTATCTATTTCGGACTCATGTTATCGGATTAAGCCGGGTACAACAGTTTGAGTATTAAATGTTTCATATTAACACTAAATTTAGCTAAATGACTCACTTGGGATGATTTTTTGCTATATTTAGTTGTTAGATTACATTTGTGCTCTGTAATGACAAAGTGACAATGAGACGAGACCGGGATCGACGCTGATAAAGAATCATGAAACTTAAAGGCTAGATTTGGAATTATTTTTTTGTGACTACGGATTTGAGATTAAAGTGGCATTTTACGAAGGAGTGTTCTTATTTTATTTTGAAGTCGGGGTTGGCTGGATGCATGACTTTTAATGATACCTTGCTCGAGCTTAATTTAAGTTGAAGACTTGGTTTATCTAGTTTCCAGCAGTCAAGGGGTGGATGGTTGATGACCTGGTTAACTATCACTTAAAGGAGTTACGTTGTAGTACTCAGTGTCACACGCTAAGACGATGTGGATAATCGCAAGAGGTGATGATAGTCTCATACTTTGGGAGGGGTATTGAGTACTTAGAGATTTGCTTGGAGCACAAATTCTCTACACCGTTCTTCCAACATTAGCGCAAGCTTAAGTCACAAGAACGGGAAATTCTACTTCAGTTTCAAGTTTGGTATATCGGGTTTACTTCATCAGTGGTTACTTCAAATAGCCTACAAAACGGTTGGTAAAATGATAGCCAGAGAGAGGTTATGAGTAAAGAATTGATCAGCAATTGATTTTCACAGGATAGATCTGAGCTAATTTATTCTTCACACAAGTACTCAAGTACATGCGTGTCCAAGGTGTTGCTGATTCTGACGTGTCGAAACCAGCAAGGGGGAAGGAGAAGATTCACCCTTGAGTCGTTGCCTTTCTTTTTCTTGAAAGCTTGACATGGGGCATCTTTCTTGAATTTTTTTAAGTTAGGCCATGCCGGGAAGACTAATGTCATAACCGCAGAGAATATCAGCGCTTTAACTTATGGCTTTTGGGTGCATCTCTTCAGACACATGGGGGAAGTGATATCTTGAGAACTTTAATATGCATTATTTGAATTTCCAGGGGGAAGTGTTGTGTGAAGAATTATTCAAGCGTGAGAAGATACGTTGCTGATCCAGATAATGCTTACCCCAAACGATCAATCACTAAGCTTATTCTTAAAGGATCAGTAATATTTGATGTGGTATCCTACCAGTTCCGTTGTGCACTAAATTATTCTAAGCTAGTAAGTTAGCTTTGAAACTGCTCAAGAGAGGATTGCTAGTTTGGGGGGAAGCTTTGAAAGCTTCTAAATCATGTATATGAGGCACGAATTAAGGGGAAGCTAATTCAGAAGCTTCTCCTTAAACGGAAGTATATGGGTTACTTAGTTCGTGCCTACTACAGTATTTCTCCTACAAAGTACTACAAAGATGATTCATGTTTGAGTGCAGACTTGAAGTCAATCACCATAGAAGACGTCATTAGCATATGAAGCTTCATGGAAGTTCTTGTTCTTAATCATTATGTACTTGTTAGGAAATTATTGTAAGTAATTCTGTATATCGTCCCGTGGGGGAAGATTGTTAGGAATTTACTTTTACATGATGACATTACAGAATTACCATAGTTTATCATAGTCATATACGCAAGGACTAGAATAGGCAACTATGTATAGTTTAGAGGCGTATGGGCTATATATACCCCTCTATGGCTTCCATAGGGGGGTTGAATCATTAGAAGGGTTGGAGTCATTTGTATCTTTCATTCATTTTCCATCTAATATCAACTTCATCTTCCATCTCACTACTTTCTCTCACTAAAATGGCTATCGTGTGGTTTGACTCACCAAGACCACCGGATCATAGTTTTTGTGAATCTTTCATAATGTATACATATAAAATGAATGTACAAGCCTTTAAGCATGTGTACAAGTGTACAATGCACAATATTTGAATATCTTTTCCCTCCTAAATCAAGTTATAACTTTCTAAAGCCCAATGTACAAGTCAATAATGCAAGAAAACAAAACTGGGTTATTTTACCTCCTAAATCACTTGAGTTTCTTACTACCACTTTAACACAAGGTACAAGCACTTAATTCATGACTTCTAAACCTTAAACCTAAACCCTAAGTTATTTTAAAACCCTAATCTAAAACTCTAAACCCTAAACGAAACCCTAAAACCCTAATTTCACTTTAAACCTAAAACTAAATCCTAAACCTTAAAACTAAGCCCTAAACCTTAATTCTAAACTCTAAACCTTAATCCTAAACCCTAATCCTAACACTAACCTTAATCCTAAACCCTAATCTATCCTTAATCCTAACCCTAACTCGAATTTAAAACCAAAAACCCTAACCCAAAACACTAAACCACCCGTCACCCTTTTTCTTTCATTTTGAACCATTTTATACCTAAGCTAGCACCCTAACACCTTAATCACCTCTATGACTAACCTACTACTACCCCAAGCACCTTACAAGCACCTCCATCACCTCCTTGTAAGCTACTTGCACTCCAAAAACCTCCTTGTTACCCCTTTGTAAACCGAACCACCTCCACACCCTTCTACTATTCAAAACTACACTCCTATATCTCCATACTCATCACTTAGCATCCCTTAGTCATCTCCCTACAGCCTTGACCCTTAACCACCTAGAAAACTTGGGCACCAAGTTAGTTTCACCCCTATATAAGCTGAAACATACACACCCTTTCATTTCATCCTTCAAACCCAAACACACACACTCAAATGGAGTTCTAGCCATTCCCTAGCAGTATTAGAAGATCAAGAGAAGCCCTAAGATCATAATAGAAGCCAAGAATCAAGAGAAGGAAGCTCTTTAACTCGTTTCTAGGCGTACGAACCCAAAACCCCTTATTCGACCCATTTTAGCTCAAGTGAGCTCAAAATATTGTTCAATAAGCTCATAATCTGTTTTAGAATGTTCATAATACTCTTAAGATCATATATAAACTCTTGTTTGAACCTTGAATCCTCAAACCCATGTGTTTTTGAGTAAAACCCTAAAAATGACCCGTTTTGATTTTCTAGCTAACAAATCCTTTTTCTAAACTTTTATTACCTTAGAACATCTTATTTTAGCTTATTCTAATAAGTTATAACCTGTAAATATCATTTGGAACCCAAAAATAAGCTTGCATAGCTTTTTGGACATAATTTGTAAATCATTTCCATGCAAGGGGTATATATCGTAACTTTCTAAAATTTATAACTAGAGGGGCTGAAAATTTCATTTTCCTAAAGTTATAACTATAAGTACCTATCTTGCCAAGTTTCAAAGTTAAAGGTTTAAATTATATATACTTTATATATAAAAGACTAAACTTGTAAACGTTTATAAATCGTGGGTATATATTGCCATTTTTGTAAACTTAAAAATATAAAATATAATATTTTTATATAAATTATAAAAATATATATTAATATTATAAGACTCGATTTTATTAAAACCCGATACATTTATCGCTATTGATCATCGATCGACGCATTATAAAACAATTACGTTATATATTTAACGTAATTTATCATCGACTAACTTTTAAAGAAACTTAAAATTTTATCGTATCACGTTACTAGGGAGCTTCATGTGAGGAGTTTCATTTGGGTATATGTTTTGACGAGTTTGCTGGATTTATGATTTAAAGTGTCCTGGCTCCTCAAACGTTTACTACATGACCTCTGAATTATGATGGCCCGAACAGTGATACAATATTTCCATAAATTAATAAATCAAAGTAATACGTTAAACTTTATGAAGTTTTGAAACATAAACCATCACACTAAGACTTGACATATTACCCTAACGTAGCTGTTACTTTCACTTGATATACTTTTGCCATCAATCAGATTTTCACTGGAGACAATACATTTCTATCGTCCTCTCTTACTTCACCCCCCCCCACCCCCCCGATTAGATTGATATTAAAAAGGTGGCATCTGCTCTAAGCCTCTACTACTTAAAAACCAAAAATGCACTATTAAGTCTAGATCCATGAGATCATCCACATATCTCGCTAGGACACTAATTCAACTTACGTTTTTTATTCACACACTGTGAAAACAAGTAATATCATAAAAGTCCTACGCATTATCCTCATAGTATTGCCAGAACATCCGAGTGATACATAGTATTCACAATGAACGATGGAAATCCTGCTAAAGGCCAACATCAAACAAGCTCTACTAGTAGGTATATGGTGAAGTCCATCATGGATTAAACTTGTGACAACTGGAAAGCAACAATGGTGCGATTCTTTAAGAATCAAACTTGTTCCAGGAAGTGAATTGACATTGGATGGAAAACTATGTTTTATGATTAAAAACTCTCAAAGTGTCACTAAAACCATTTCATGAGTGACACGGTGATTGATATTCAAATCCATTTTTCTCTTCAATCAGTGAGATAGTAACTCACTAGTGACACAACATTCATGTTGTCTGCTTTGAATGTTCTGGTATTAGAACGGCTAGTACACTTGCGAAACCCTGTCAAGAGAATCTCGGAATTCTACCTAATCACTAGGCAGTATTTATACTAATCAACGGGGAATCGCGTGGTTCTTGCAACCTTATTCAACGAAAGCGAACAAAAACAACTTCGTTGTTTATGTACTAACAATATATTTGCAGGATATCCCAACGGTTGCAAGCTGCTAGCCAGAGATATGTCAACTCACAAAAAACCCCATGCTCACACTTCATATTCCTAATCTAAGCCATCATGATAGCTGAAAGACCTACAACACAGCTTCCGCAACTCTGATGCTTGCTATCATGATCCAGAAAGGGTGGTGAGTATGACCGGTCCGAAGGTTCACAACATCACATGGAGGCTCTCTCTACTTCACACAAGGATGATAAAGAGATTACTATGGTCAGATGATCGAGCAAAGAAAGCTCAAAGATCACACAAGTTAAAGGAACTATGCTCAAAGATCACTACTTGCCGTACAAAGATAGTACTTGAAGAATCAAAGACTACGAGCCAGAGTCAAAGATCAACTCATATAATGCTAAGATTTAAATTGTAATTTTTGGGGTGACCTCCCTTAGGGGGAGATTGCTAGGATTAAGAAAAAGACTCGGTCACCCCGTATATTTTCATGTTTAGCGTAGCTCGTAGTTTTGTTAGTAATCGTATGATTTATGGTATTGGGCCGGGTCTTTACCCACTGTAAGCCCACACCATAGCCCATTTTAGGGGCGTTTTGTAAGACATATTTAAACCCTCTCCACACATGGAGAGGGTGTTGGTTGAAACATTTTACACACACTCTTTAGTGTGTTTTCTCCCATCCATCTTTCTCTCTCTCTAACTTTCTCTCTCTAAACATGACTACCATATGGTTTGAGTTACCAAGACCACCGAATCTATGATCTTGATTCCTAACAAACCTTGACTACAGCCTTGCCTTGTTCTTAATCACTATCCCATTCTCATCCATCTTGTTTTTCCAGATCCATTTGGTCCTAATGATGGTTTTACCATGAGATTTTGGAACCAAGGTCCAGACCTTGTTTCTTTCAAACTGATTCAGTTCTTCTTTGCAGTATAAATAATCTACCCTTCTTCTTTTAGAGCTTTTCAATGAGCTTCTTGGGTTCCATCACTCAAAAGAGAAAGTTGACATAGGAACACTCAGAGCTGAGGTAGCATCTGAGTCTCTGATCTTGATACTTCTGGTTGTGATACCAGCAAGAGGTTCACCAATGATGTTCACAAGTTCAATGTGCTTTTCTCTTGACCATCTGTCTTGAGGAACTAGGGTTTGAGGGATGACTTCCGCTGAGGGTGATGGTTGGACATCACTGATTGGTTCATGGATGACATTGGTTTGAGGTTCTGGTGGTTCTAAGAGATCAGCTGATTCTGTTTGATTAGGTTCATTGATAGCTGGGTGATTGTCAACCTCAGTTAACACAGGAGGATCTTCAGGGATGACAGATTCCTAAAGAATGGGTGTTTCAGAGGGTGTGATGATTTCATATGCAAGAATGTAGGGAAAATACTCAGTATTGCCAGGGCACTGAGTAACATTATTCCTTGGTTCAAGGAATTCATCATC
Organism: Tanacetum coccineum; assembly: GCA_026074375.1. NCBI lineage: Eukaryota > Viridiplantae > Streptophyta > Magnoliopsida > Asterales > Asteraceae > Tanacetum > Tanacetum coccineum. The sequence goes on along the minus strand of BQNB010006189.1, from coordinate 24,403 downwards.
TTGAAAGGATATGTTTTCATTGAAGTTGATTGCATCACCTTCTGTGCTAGATTGAGAGATGGCTTCATCATCTTCACTGAATGTAACATGTACTGTTTCTTCCATTTCTTGTCTTCTGATGTTGAACACCCTGAAAGCTTTAGCTACTGGAGAGTAGCCAAGAAAGAATCCATCATCAGCTTTTTCATCAAATTTTCCCAAATGGTCCCTGTGATTGTGAATATGAACAGGACACCCAAACACATGGAAATAGCTGATATCAGGAGATCTTCCTCTGAACACATCATATGATGTCTTTCCATGCCTTTTCACAATGATGGATCTGTTTTGTGTGTAGCAGGCAGTGTTGACAGCCTCTCCCCAAAATTGTTTAGGGAGTTTTGCACTATTTAGCATAGTTCTGGCTGCTTCAATTAGTGTTCTGTTTCTTCTTTCAGCAACACCATTTTGTTCACGACACAGGGAGAAGATAAGTTCTGAGATATACCCTTTTCATCACAGAATTCTTCCAGCTTGAGGTTTCTGAAATCTGTTCCATTATCACTTCTCAACTCTTTACTCTTACTTCATTGAGATTTTCCATCTTTCTAATGAATGACATGATACATTCAGCTGCATCTCTCTTTTTTTTAGGCAAAATACCCAGGTATACCTTGAGTACTTATCTCAGATGACATCAATATAATATTTGTTATGCTGGATGTTTGGGGTTTGACAGGTCAAACAAATCCATGAGTGGAGGAGATGTAAAGACTAATGATGGAAAATGATCGTTTTAGTTTGGTGAATTGAATTTTGCCTACTGTGAATGCTTTCTCTTTCTCACAAGCTGACAATTTTTGTCTTTAGTGAGAAAGTTAGGGGATGAAAGGGCCAGAGACAAGGTTGTGTTTTTTGCAAGTGTTATATTTTTAGAGTGAGTGTGATGGAGTGAGACAGTCCCTCTTATGCCAGAGCCAATTAACACTTAGGGGAAGGGGCCTGTGGCAAAGAAAACAGGCATTGCTTTCTTTATTTGAAAGATGACATATCATATGACATAATATCTTTCCTTCTGGGAGCCTATGAGGACGAGACTTTCGTCATTTTGGTTAGTAAATGGTTTCCTGAGTTTTGGTGAACAGAACTTTGAAATGGCACACACAACTGAGGGCGGGGGAGGGGATGCTGGATCAAGTTATAGTTTCAGGGAGGCCATTCACATGGAAGCATAACGCCTGGTAGAAGTGTTATTCCATTCTAGTTTGCTGAGCCAGTATCCGTTTCTGTGGTCACCTGAAGAATTCATCCCCCAAGAGACGCGACTTTAGGACCTGACGAGGCCTGTGTATAATGCGTGTGCAAATGATATTAGTTTTAAGGTCCCTATCATGTGTCTAGGGACAACCACTATCTAGATACCATAGAGACAGACTCTTGAGGTAGTCTTCGCACAGACATTTCATCTCTCTCTTTTAAACACTCTTTTGTGGACCCACTTTTCATGGGTTCGATTGCTGTTGAGTCGCTCGATGTCTCTAGATGGTTCTTTTAGAGTTGGGGTGTTTCTTAGGCCAGTCAGATGCTTTATGTGCAATACTACCACATACACACCTTTGTCCGATAAGGTTGAGTGTTTTGCTCCAGAAGACAATAATGATGAGATCGATGCTTTTCTAGCTATGGAAGATTCTTCTAATTTTGAGGAAGGTTATTTCGATTCAGAAGAAGACGTAACTTTTCTTAATAATCTGCTTAGTGATGATGCTTCCCATAATCTCGCGTCCGAAGTGATTTCCGATCATAAACCAGAACAAAATGAATCTTCGATTACATTTTCTCCAAGAAATGATCCTCTTCACCATGAGTTCGCCGGTGAACTTTTAACACTTCCTTTGAGGAATGATCGTGAGTTTGGGGAATATCTTAGTCTTATGACAGCGCTTTATGAGATTTCAACTTCCCAATCACAGGAAAATGTTCATGCTAATCAAAGTTCAGTTATCGAGTCTCTTCCCGTATCTCCTATCCCCGTTGAGGATAGTGAGCCCGCTCAAGAAGAGATCGATATTTTCCTTGTTCCAGATGATTTAATTCCACCAGGTGTTGAGAATGATGATTCCGAAGATGAAGATAATGAGTTACCTAATCTTGACCACCAAGATGATCCGTCAATTCCTCGTCCTCCACCGGAACCACCGGATGTTGAGAAATGTTTTGAACCCGAAGCGGGTATTTTGATAATCAAAGTGTTTAAGGGTGTTTCTAAATCTCATGATTTTATGGCCAATATTTTACCCACCCTTCCCACCCTTGTGTCCGATTTGACCTTCATTCTCTTTCTTTCTTCATTTCTCTCCTTTAGGAGTGAGAATTTTGTTTTTGACCCCGGCATCGTCACGTTTCATAAGTCAGTGGCATTTTCAATGGAAGTTTCTTGTTCTAAGTGTTTCTTTCCCTAAGGACAATTAAATTCAGGGATTGAGTCGAGCTTGTGACTCGGTGACCAAAAACAAGCCGCTTCATGGGAGTTCACCCCATGCTTATCCATTTTCTTCTTATTTTCTTAAATAAAGTGTTGTGATGTGTTGTGGCTATCCTCTCCTGGGTTTCTTGTTGTTTGTTGTTTGTTGTGATTTTTGCAGGATTGATCCAACGATTTCTGAAGAATCTCGTGTTCGGTGTTTTGTCCTGTATCACTCGAGCTTCCTATCCTTTGTTTGAAATTAGTTTGGGGAGATCCAATATCCTTTCATCTTATCGATTAACGTTTATCTTTGCATAATGCATAAACGGCTTAGATTTTCGTAGAACTCCGCCTTAAACATTGAGGACAATGTTTCACTTTAGTTTGGGGAGGGAATCTATCAATTTAATGTTACCTGCTTATTGTTTTGTTCTCATGTACCCGTTGTTATCCCAAAAGATTTAATCCATTTTCACAACATAAGCTATACCAATAAGCAAAATAAAGATAGAAAAGAGATAAGAGAAAATGAAAGATTATTAGAGAAGTAAAGAGGTGGAAGATTACACACACACACAAATTATGAAATGGTAACCAACACCCTCTCCATGTGTGGAGAGGGTTCTATTTATACCCAATGCCAAGAGTGGCATGTGGGTTTTTCTACTTGGGCCGGGCTTGGCTAAAGTTGGGCTTTGAGCCCGAAACACGGACAATATTAGATTACAATCCAAGCCCGTTGAACCCGACTAGCCTATTACTTAACAAGTCTAATTACGACTAATAAGACCGATAACATTCTTGTTCGACTTATATAAAATTAAGGCTAACAATGACTATGTTTGAACCAAGTGCAGGTGATGAGATGTGGAGACAACAAGGGAGATACTTGATTAAGAGCCGGAAGCTGATTGATTCATGTGGAGTACATTGCCTGATGTTAGAATCTATGTACATCTACATGTTGGTAGAGATAGAGTATCCTCTTGCACAATTTACATATAGAAGAATGTGGGAAGGGAAGCTACAAGTTGATTATGAGTGTGAAATGGCTTTTGAGCTTCTCAGGTTTATCAAGAAACAACTTAAGAACTAAAGAGATGTTTGGATACATCCTCCTGGTGATTATGAAGCTTTTAATGAAGAAACTTGATGATTAATGAAGATGAAGGTTATTAAAGGACATGTTCGAAATAGAAATAAACCAGAGGGATGCATTGCTGAGGAGACTATTGCGAAAGAAATAATAGAATTTTTTAGCGAATATCATAAATCCATGGAAACTATTGGTATCCCACTTGATAAACATGAAACTAATGAAAATGAGGAAGGAAAGCCATTGTCGGCCGGCAAATCAAGTGAAGTTTCTACGAAACTCTTTCAGAAGCACATTTGTATGTAATACAGAATACAGATGAAATTGTACCGTATATCGAGTAAGTATTACTAACATATGTCTATTTCGTTACTTAAAATGTTATATCAAATATAATAATCAAAGACATTGTTTTAGGAGAAGCAAGTTTTGAAAACAAAAAACTCGGGTAAACAAATAGCATTTCTGAAGAATGAGCACAGTAAATCTTTTACCAAGTAGCCATTCACTCTTGGGCTAGTCAGTCCATTAGCACCCAGAAAGGGTTAAATCCATGGAGGACTGAAACCATTTTCAACTCTTTAGTACATGAAACATTGGCGAGTTGAGATCCCTAATGATTTTTGGCAAACCATCACAGCCTTCAACAGATTTGATTTAGTCTTTACCAAGAGTCGTACCCTCTTGGACTAGCCACTTTTCATTCCAAGAATATGGCAAGTGAAAACCATCCAGTTTTAGGTAACCTGGCAACCAACAACGGATTTTATAAGCCTTTACCACATAGCTGTTTGCTTATGGGCTAGACAATCCTTGGGACCCAGAAAGGGTTACTCCCATGGTGGATTGCAAACCATCTCAACTTATTGGTACGTTAAACATCAGTCAATTGAGGGACTTTATGTTTCTAAGCAAATCATTTAATAGCTTTATCAATTCATTCTGGTCATAGACCTGGGGAATTGAACCATACCATCAATTTATTTCTAGCCGCATGGCCTGTGGCAATTGAGAACAATAAGAAGTTGTAGCAAAAAGGCAAAAAAACTATGTACACAACAAGCTTCACAAAATATAGAAGAAACCAGCAAAAAGATTTATTAGATATTATAACAATCTTAACAATACCAGTCATGATCTTAGGGACGCCGGAATCAGAAGTTGATTCTTTAGAAAGGCAAATCAACTGCAAACGCAGTCGGTAAGTTTCATTACCTACTGTATCTTGGTCAAATATCCAGCTGATGATCAAGCATCCGTTCGATAAGGTTGATAGAGAGAGGATACTTCTTATCGACAAACATATGTATAACAAGTCCATCAACTGTCTCCAACACATGAACACCAGAAATAAGATATTGCCTCTCCAACTTTGAATGCTCCAAGTGTGTTGATTCTTCCAAACATTACTACCATCATTCACTTCAGGTGAATCCATCAACACCTTAAGATCTCCCCAAAGAACAAGACCAACTCCCTCAGCTTGCTTATCCTGATAAAATGTCATTACACGGCCATAAATGGTCATCAAGTCAGCTCGAGTAACCAAGTGAAGGATTTCCCTAAGACTTGTGAAGCACTTGCGAGAGTTGTCTTTTGTAAGAATAACATAGAATCAGCCTAATCCCGTGGCAATAATACAGTCAACAACAGCAAAGAGATTAACGGGTGTATCATCATCAGAAGCAGAATCAGCATCAGAAGCATACTTAATGCACATTTTGTGTTCAGCTTCAGGATCTCCGTCTTCAATAGGAATGGTAGAGTGAGAAGGATGAACACCTTTTCGACCTAATCGCTTCTTCCTGGTACCAACCTTCTTGGGTGAGGAACCAATGTGTTGTGCTGTAGAAGTAGTGGTAGAAGGAGCTTTAACTGGAGCATCTGGAATATCCTGAGAGTGAGAAGGAGCAGCAACTTCCTCTTGGGAGGAACACATTTTGAGAAGAGTTGCACCTGCTTCTTCCCTGGGGTACTCCGTGGAGAAGTTAGCAGCTAGGTTGACATCTTCACACCGTCCTTGAGTTTATTTGAAGAGGCACGTGTCTTTGGACTGCCATCCTCACTGTTGTTACCCCTATGAATGAAACAAGCTGTGGATCTTGTCAAACTCCTCTTGAAGCTGTTCAGGAGTGAGTTTTCGAACTTGAGCCATAGTCCAGCCAGTGGAGTAAACAGCAGGACCTTGATTTTTCACATAAGTACGCATATATTGCCTGAGCTGAGATGGTGTCATAGGCCTATCCATAATTTACTGAGCCATGTTGTTTGCAATCGTTCTTTTATTTTGCGTATTTACCAAACTCAACATCCTGGTTGCAAAATCCATCAATCATTGACATTCAACCAAAAATTGAGGACGTGAGCAATTGTTTAGTCTGGTTTTATTGGAAGACGACGCAAAATGATATCTACAAGCAGCATGAGTAGTTAGCAGGAGATGCAAGAACCTCTTGCTGTCTCTTTCTTTGGGCTTCAGTCATATCGAAGTCTTGAGACATTTGCCTAGCTAAATTAGCATCCTTCATCAGAGATTCAGCTCTTTGTTTTTCAAAATCGGCGAGTTCTTGAGCTTGTAATCTCTCAGCAGCCTCCCAACCTAGTCATTCTTCTTCCAATTGCTTGAAAGTCTTGTGCTGAGTTGGAGAGGGTTTGTCAACAGCAATACCTTTCACTTTCTGCATCTTTACCAGGTGATGATGGGGATTCAGGTGTATGTAGTATACTACCAACAGGAAATTGGTGCTATGCTAGCAGGAAACAAAAACTAATGTAGGAACTGTTGTGCTACTAGGATAAACAGTTGAAGGACCAGTAGTAGCACCAGCAGGAACCTCAGTAGTACCACCAGCAGAATCATCAGTAGGAACAGAAGAACTAGGTGGAATTTCAGCTTCATGAAAAACCTTAAGTGAGGAAACAGTGAAGGCGAGCTAGCAGCTGTAGCAGCGACCTGAGCTAGCTTGTTTAGAGGGATCCACATTTAGCTCAGCCCATACTCCTTGTCAGAATCAGTCAACACAACCTTCCTTTTTCTACCTTTGAGTTTATCCTCCAACAATTTTACCCTCTTAACCAGCTTTCCTACTACCTCCTTGAACAGCAGCTTGTGTGCTTGAAGATCAGATTCCTGAGAATTCACTTTCTGCACAAGTATGTGTAGACACCTAGGGTAGAAAATGTTGTTAAGTTTATCAAAGGTCCCTCAGCACACTACCTGAGTTGTACCTTCAGGGTGGAGCTTGAGTGGACTAGGAGAGTGGGAGGTTTGAAAAGAACCTACTATTGAATCATCTTCCACATTTGTGGAAAGAGAAATTAGGTCTAAGTAGCAGGACTCACTGAGGTCTTGAAGAAGATGCAATTGTTGGGGTATGAAGATGGAACCCTGCTCAGTCCCTGGAGCACAAGGACAGTTGTAGCTGGGGTTGGCTCTGGTGGTGTGGATACATGATCATGAGAGAGATCAGGTTCAGTGATGGTTGCAGGGACAGTCTGAGGGTGAGATTGTGCATCTTCCCTTGAACTTTCACCTGCAATAGCAGCTTGAGGAGGGGGAAGCATAGTAGCCAAAAGTGGCATGTGGTCTCCTTGAAAATTTAACCTCATGTTAGCAAACATTTTGCTTGTCAGTTTAAAAGCATGATATTGTTTGGTACTTCTAGGTTCAATTTCCAAAATCATTTGAAGAAACCTAGGAAACAGCAAAAACTTTTTAGGATTGTTGATGTTGTTAACCATCCCTTTGAAAATATAGCTTGACCAATTGTACCTCCTCCCCTCAGTCAAACAAATAATAGCATAGCCAATGGCTTCCAAATTGATCCCAGCTCACCTGATTTGGTTACTGGACAATGCATGTGGGTGACTAAGGTGTGGACAATGAACCTCCATTGAGGTGAGAACTTATTCTTATGGAAGGTCAGTTTCCCTTCAGTAGGATACCCCAAATTATCCATCCCTAAATAAATGTCAGCCGATGGTAAGTCCTCAACCCCCCTTCATCATCTAGTTGAAGTTGACTCCGAACCAGTGATTCAGTGATTGTATAGGGGGTTCTATCAATGGTGGCTATTATAGCTGGTGGGCCTTCCTCAAATGTTCCGAGGGAGGCCGTTGACCAAAATTGTTTGACCAAAGAGTCATATATGATTGGGTCATGGCTAATGGCATACCTGATATGTGAACTCCTTAAAAAATCAAGAACCTGATGATAGTCTGCACTCCCTTTAGGTTTCTCCAAGAAACCAACCTTATTGTGTTCATCACGATATTTTAGATCGGCCATTTGTATGATGATAACAAGAATGCGATTGAGTGTTGGTACTGGTGTGGAAGGAGAGTTACTACTGGTTGTTTGCTAGTAGGAATTGATTTTTCCAAAGAGAGAGAGAGGTGTGAGAAAAAGGGCAGTAAAAATTAGGGTTTTGAATTTAGGTAAGAGTAAAAGTGAAGGTAAATAGTACTTATCCCTTTAAATAAGGACCCTTTGTTGAATTAATATCCCAATTTTCTCACCTATAACTTTTAATTAGAGTAAAACTCAATTTAAGTTATGCTCAAAGAAAAGTCAACTCGAAATCAAACTAACAAAACCAGCAGGAATTGTTCTACCAGTAGGAACATTTAAAGCTACCAGTAGGAACTCCCTCACCAATAGACAAACACTCAACCAACCAGAATGAATATGTATCATCAGTATAATGCCGCTTTCTTCATGCAAAACCACACTTATAAACCAATTATCTGCAAAATCTTAGACCAAAACACCGAAAACATATACATGGAAAAACTTGACTAGCATAAACAACTAAAGCTATCAGTAGAAAAATGAAAAACTACCAGAAGAAAAATTAAGTGGAAAAATTAAAAGTAAAAACCAACTACTTAGAAAAATTTTACAATTACAGTCCTCCCCTTGGACCCAAATCCTCCCCTTAACCATGGCATCTAGGGATTAAGCATCCCAATGTGAACCACTAGATGAAGAAATCTAGGTCCATCAAATGCCTTGGTTAACAAATCAGCCACATTTTCATCTGTGTGAATCTTAAGCACCTGAATAAGATTTTTCTCATTTGCATCTCTAATAAAATGGTGCCTAATTTCTATATGCTTTGTTCTTTGGTGAAAAACAGGATTTTTAACTATGCAGATGGTACTTTGATTATCAATAAAAATTTTGGTGTTCATAAAATTAAACCCATAATCAAGCAATTGATTTTGAATCCAAAGTACCTGACCACAACAGTTAGCAGCAGCAACATATTCGGCTTCAGTGGAAGAAGTAGCCACAATGGTTTGCTTTTTGCACTGCCATGAAATCAACCTTCTACCCAAGAATTGACATCCACCAGTTGTTGATTTTCTATCACCATGAGAACCAGCATAGTCACTATCACTATATGCTTCCAACACAAAGGGAGAATCTCTTGGGTACCATAGACCATTATTGGTTGGCCTTTAAGATACTTAAAGATCTTCTTGACTGCATTTCAAATTAGAAGTCAAAGGTGTAACTGGTGATCTAGAACAAGCACTCACTACAAACTGAAATATCAGCCCTGAAGCTTTCAACTACCTGAGGGGAACCTATCATGGATCTGTATATGTAAATTTAACACAACAACAGGTTCATCCTTGGATTTTGGCTTTGAAGCTTCAAAGGGTGTTGTTGCAGGTCTCACACTCTCCATATCAAATTTCTTAAGCATGTCCTGGACATACTTGTCTTGGCTGATAAAGATCCCATCAGGCTTCTACTTCACTTGTAAGCCTAAGAAAAATGTTAACTCACCCATTGCACTCATCTCAAATTCACCTTTCATCAAGACCTCAAAATCATTACACCAGACCTTGTTAGTAGACCCAAAAATAATGTCATCTACATAGACCTGAACTAGTATGATATCCCTAGAATTCTTTTTAATGAAGAGAGTTTTGTCTATTGTACCTCTTCTGTAGTTATTCCTTTAACAAGAAAAGAAACAACCGTTCATACCAGGCCCTTGGTGCTTGATGAAGACCATACAAAGCTTTCACAACTCTGTAAACATGCTTAGGGAAATGAGGATCTTCAAATCCCTTAGGTTGAGTAACATACACTTCTTCTTCAATTTCCCCATACAAGAAAGCACTCTTGACATCCATTTGATATACCATAAATCCCATATATGAGGCAAATGCTAGGAATAGTCTAATAGCTTCAATTCTAGCAACTGGAGCAAATACCTCATCATAATCAATGCCCTCCTCTTGCCTATGACCTTGAGCCACCAACCCTGGCTTATACCTGACAACTATGCCTCTGGCATCTCTTTTGTTCTTTAGAATCCATTTTGTCCCAATAGCAATTTTTCCATCTGGTAGAGGGACAAGCTGCCATACTTCCTGATTAACAAACTGTTGCATCTCCTCTTGCATAGCTTCAATCCAAGCAGGATCATTAAGAGCTTGAGCAACACTGCTTGGTTCAAGTTGTGATAGAAAACAAGCAAACAGACAATGTAAATAGTCTGTGTGATTGTTCCTTTGTTGATCATGAACATAGCTAACAAAAGCACTTGCACCAAATTTAGACTTCTTCAATGTACCTCTTGTCTGAACAGGTGAAGTGAGATCCCCAAGTATCTGTGATTGAGGATGAATAGTGTTCACCCTCTTAGTAGGAACAGAATCAACAACTACACTTGGTGCTAAGTTGGTGACAGTACCACCAAAATCATCATCATATGAAGAGGAGGAGAAAATGCCAGAGTCAGGATGGTGGTGTATGTCCTCCATTTCTGAATATGAGGACATGGAATTGGCAAGGTCAGATGGAGAAGGATATCTTGTAGAATGTTCACTTGAGCCCAAAGAGTGACCAGGAGGAAGTGATGGTGCAACAGTATGAACAGGTTGAAAGACAGGAGTAAATGGATCAGTAGAACCATCAGTAACACCAGCAGCAGAATCAACCTTACTAGCAGGAACCCTATTCCTACTGGTTGCAAAATCAGCTTGACTCAGATGCTTCTCAGTTGTAGCATTGGCTTCATATGCTTGTTTTTGAAGCCTAGCAAGTTCCTCTGCATAATCTGAACTGCTCTCCATCATGTCAGAAGCTGCATTAACCTTTGTACCTGAAAAAGAGTTAGAAGGAAAAGAAGGAACACAAGACTTTTTTCATACACACTCGAATCTAAATCAGCTTGTGTACCTGCATGTATGTTAGTATCTTGGGTACCTGCAGGTTGATTAGTTTTGTAACGAGTATAACCTAAAGAATCAGTCAAAATACCACTCATGACCCAAACCCTGAACATTAGGTTTCTCTTCAAGATATCTCAGATTAAGTGTTTCTTCTATCTTTTTGCTGGATAAATTGTAGACCCTATAAGCCTTACTATGAGCAGCATACCCAACAATAAAACCTTCTTCAGCTTTTCCCTCAAATTTTCCTAAGTGGTCACTGGTGTTAAGTATGGTCACAAGACACCCAAAAGGTTTAAGATGACTAATGTTGGGAACTTTCCCAGACACGAGTTCATAAGGTGTCTTGTTATGGGGTTTTATCAGTATAAACCCTGTTCAAAATAACAAGCAGTACTAACTGCTTCTGTCCAAAACATTGTAGGTAGCATAGAGTCAGCAAGCATAGTTCTTGCTGCCTCTATGAGGGTTCTATTCTTTCGTTTAGCAACCCCATTTTGTTGTGGGGTTCTGGCATTACTGTAATCCCTTCTAATCCCCTTTGACCTACAAAGTTCAATTAATTTAGAGTTTTTAAACTCTCCCAATTGTCCACAACCTTATGGCTTAACCATTTAGTTAACTGGTTTCAATAAAAGTAATAAAGTCCTTAAAGGATACCAATGTTTCATCCTTAGTCCCCAAAAAAAGAAAACCCAAGTAAACCTGTAAAGTTCAATTGTAACCACAAGGAGTAAGTACTTGTATCAATGCTTCTGATAGAATTAGGACCAAAAAGAATCCATGTTGATTAACTGTAAGGAGCAGAAATAATGCTCACAGTAGTGATGGCCTTGTAAGGAAGCCTTGTGTTGCTTTCCTTTGTTGTAGGCAACACATTGTTGCTCATTTTGTTAAGAGTTTGAGGTGCCCATGACTATTCCAATGCTACCAGCTTGTTCATGTTTTTGAAGTTCACATGAGCCATCCTTCTATGCCATTTGGTAGACTCTTCTAAGGATGCTTTTGCCAGCAAACAAGTGACACCTCTTTCAGGTTTGATGTCAGACAGATTGAAACAGTAGAGATTGTTCCTTCTTGGAACTCTGAGAACCACCTGACTATTCTCAGGTAGTTAGAACTCCTTTGAGAGAACAAGGCACTCTTTATCAGTGAAAGGGACTTTGTTCTTGGTATCACATATTTGTGAAACAGAGAACAAGTTAAAGTTTTGAAGCTCTTCCACATAATAAACATTCTCAAATTTCAATTTGGAAGTCCTTATAGTGCCTTTTCCAGTGATTTTGCCATCTCCACCTCCAAAAGTCACATTACCTCCTACAATCTTCTCAAAGTCATCCAATTTCTCCTTATTGCCTGTCATGCTTCTGGAACAACCACTATCTACAATTCCTAAATCTCTATTCTTATGAGGATTTTCCTACAATGCACAATACAACAACATTAACATACATGGGAGACCCAAGTCATTACTGACTTAGGCCTGCCTTATGGATCATTTAATAGTGAAACCATGTAGATTGATGAGATCCACCATTGTTCTTGGATCCCCATTGCATATTTGGCCTTTGAATTCTCCAAGAACAACCTGCTGAGGGCTTTAACTCAGTTCCCATCTTCCCTCATTATATTCGATATGGTTAAATAGCCAGGCCTACTAAAGTGTTGGAAATAATGGCTTGTTGGTCTGGTCATAGGACGAGAGCATTATTTATCCAACCACAGAAAATTTCTACCAGCAGAACAAATGTTGGTCTATCTTTCTACCAGACAGGAACAAATATGGTTTTTAATTCATACTACCAGCAGGAACAGATGAGGGTCTATTCCTACTACCAGCAGGAACAGATGATGGTCTATTCCTACTACCAGCAGGAACAGATGCTGCTTTTGGTACAAATGAGGGAATATTTGCAACATTAGTCCACATAGGTTTATTATGCAATTCCAACTGTTTCTCATAAAAATCACAATCTTTAATCAAATGAAATTTACTACCACAAACAAAACATGTCTTAGAACCAAAAGACTTTCTTTTACAAAGACTTCTACTGTTTACTCCACTCTTATTACATAAATTCCTAGGAGGTTTTACATTCTCCTTAAAAGAAAAACTAGGATTATCTTTGGTGGAACTTGGTTGTTGGTCAGCAGTCTCTGTCATTGTTTTGAAGTCAACTGAACTAGGGGCAGAGGCTAAGGGTTCATTGGTCTTGAGCTTGATGGGGGCCTTGAATACTTGAAACACAGGATCAAAGTCTATGGTCCTCTGATCTGAAGACTTGTCACTGTTAATCATAAGAGACAGTCATATAAACGTAGTTAGATTTAGAATAACTTATTGGACTTTGACCATTAGGTAAAACTGTATATCAACAAGGTCAGGATTGTAGGAAGGAGCATGAATGTTCCTGTTTAGGAGGCGGAACAGACATTATTCCAACAGCTTTGACAAACCTGTCATAGAGAGGTTTCTCTGCACATCTTCAGGTGTTGTGTCAAAGATGCTAGGGCCAGAGGGATCAAACACCTCATCTGATCCAAAAGTTTCTCCAAATCCTAAACCAAATTTTGATCTTGAGGACATGGAGCTATGGATCAGTTGTCAGGTTTTTTTGGAAGAGTCCTCCATTTGTAAACCTTGCTTAGGTCTCCTCAAGTTGAACCTATCAATTTATTTTTTTCAAGTTTAGCCTATACATTCAGTTTTTCAGTATTTTTTTAACTATGTTTGTTGTGTTTTCTAATTAGCATATAAGATTCTAATTCTTTCTCTAATGCCAGATGATTACTTTGGTACCAATCCTTTTGTTGTTCAAGTTTGTAAAGTACTTTTATAAGCTTGAATCCTTAATATAACAAATCTGTATTGAATCTCTACATTGTCAAATTCCTTTTTAAGTTCAGCATATAGATGTTCACAACCAAAAGGCAAGTTTATACCTAGAAGAGATACCCATGAGGCAATTCATCAGCATCATAGAAACATCCATCGGACACATCACCAAGTAGCTACCAGTAGCATTACCATATCATTACCATTAGCATTACCAATAGCATTACTAGTAGCAATCTCCTCAGCTCCAGCAATCATCCATATAATTGAGCATCACATTTTTCCACTCTTTACCTTCATGATCGTGACCGAGTTTAACATTGGAATCAACAGACAACAAGGCCTTTGTCTTCTGTCTTATCCACTCCTTCAGTTTGAAATGAAAGTACCTGCTTTAAAACCAACTGTTTTTCCTGTACATTCCTAGCAAAAACTCTGAGCATTTATAACATTTGACCTTCTTCTTGTCAAACCTTGCAGCATCCTTGTTATTAAACTTCATCTTTCTCCCAGCTTTCTTTTCAAATCTGTTAATCCTAACAGAGAGCATTGCCATTTGCCATTTGATGTCTAATTCCCTCCCAAATCCATTTTCCCAATTTTGAATCAAAATCTCATAAGTGATCTGCTATTGTGGATCACTTTAGCAACAAAGGAATGGAGAACATTTTCCATCACATTGCTAGAAGCAGTAGGACTTGATGAAGCAGAAGTAAAAGTGGTTGGAAAGGGATTGATCATGATATACATCTTGATTAGTGCTAGCAGCACTAATAAAAGCTGAATGGGTAGGAGCAGAAGTACCTCTTGAATCATAACTTGAGCCACCCTTCACATCAATTTCAAGAGTCCTAAGCTTGTTGTAAAGATCATCAAAGCTTAGATAATCAAGACCACCCTTTGTTTTAAGAGTGATGGCCACCTGTGACCAAGAAGGTGGAAGTGCTCTAAGAAACTTCATGTTAGAATCTTCATTGTCTGGCTTAGCTTGCATCTGATTGAGTTGACTCGATATCTTCTGAAACCTGTCATAGCCCTTATGCAAACCTTCTGATTCAGATACCCTAAATTCTAAAAATTCTTGCTTTAGCATTGACTTCCTCTTTTTCTTAGACTCATCATTACCTCCAAATCTGGCTTTGACAGCCAACCAGATATCCCTTGCATCATCTAGATGGTGAAAATCAGCCATATGATCCTCAGGAAGAGACTGAAGCAAAATAGTTCTTGCTTTTGTCTCTCTTTGAACAGCATATGTTTCTTCAATCAGAACAGGATGAAGAACATAATATTTCTTTTGGATCTCTTCCCTGTCCTTTTCCTTTTTTTTTTCCTTTAGAACAATGTTCCACAAGTTTGTGATCCCTGTCATGATCCAATACTCACATCTTCAGGCCCACGTCTCATATTCTTCCCTTCCCTCCCGTCTTAAGTAAGGAAATTTGGCATTATTGTTTGAGACAGTGGTTGTGTGATATTGTTGGAGTTGTTGAGACTGGGTAGTTTGTGAGGTTTGAGTGTGATTTGGAGACTCAAAGACTGGTTCAGAAGTTGACGCTGAGAACACAGGTTCAGTTGTTGATGGGAAAGTGAATGTAGATACTGATGGTGATGGCATAGGGTACGTTTGTGATGGATTTTGTGTGAAGACATTGTGAGGTTTTTGTGAGTAAGAATAGTAAAGTTTCTTTAACAGAGGCTCTCTCCAGACTCTGATACCACTTGTAGGTCCAGCCCTAGATAGATCTTCAAGCCTGTTAAGGTTGTAGAGCACTTATGTAATCACAAGCAACTCTAAGAGAGACTCTAACAAATGAAACTATTGTTTATGCGGAATATAAACAACAGAGTTAAAGAATTACCAAAAACAATGATCCTCTATGGATCTTTTCTATTGATAATAAACGTGTTTTTTCTAATGAATCAATCAGTTGCATTCATCCAAGCCGTAAGTCTCTTAAATACCCATGAAACCCAAACTAAAAGCTAAAGTGATAAGTGTTATCACTTCCTAGGATATCTCATGCATATCCCTATTACTAACTAACTTTATTAACAACCCGGAGTAAGCATAATACTACCAGGAATAATATTGTTCTACCAGCAGGAATGACTTTTGTACTGCCAGTACTAACTATACTATTATCCTTACCAGTAGGAACTACACTACCAGCAGGAACTGTTTACTCTACCAGTAGGAACTACATACCTACTAGTAGTAACTATCTATTACAAAGTTCCTAACACTCTATGAGCTAGGATTTAACAAGATCACCATTCCTTTAATCCCTAAGATAGATTATAATCAAGTAATAAGGATACTTTATGCGGATGCTTGAATTGTGACAGAATTAATGTAACTATTCTTATACGAAGTACCAGCCTTAATGTCATAAGAATATATTCCTCTTTTGAGATAATAATCATTGCACTGAATAAAAAACCAACTTCTAATCGATTAATGAAGGCTAATACAGTTTTTCTATCATAAGGCTCGAACGCTCTTTATCTTAAGTTATTTTCTGTGTGGGTTAAGTGTCTTGAATTGATTTGTAAGTCACCAACAAACCCGTGCAGTCTCTCAGGCTAAAAACCCCCCGTTTACCTGTTAAATTAGGATTGTACAACCTAGGATAGCAATAGGTTGACATAGCTTATATAACCAAAAAGATAAATAAAATTGAGGAAGATTTACCTCGCTTTAAGTGTTCGACTACCCTACTTACCCAGAATCTACCCAAGTGACCAGTACGACTGCCCGTTAAAGTGTTGTTTATGGTTAAGTCAGCAAAATATAAATTTAAAACTTGAACTATCATAAACAAACACCACACAACGACACATCAGGTTTGGTGATGTTAAGCTTCTTCTGGTAACTCTTTACACCAAGCTGTAAATCTTCAACACGTCTCTTAAGGATTAGGCTTCTTGTGAACATACGAAGGGCCACAATAAAGTCAACAATAACATTCCTGTCGAGGTGGAATAGCTTGTGTTGAACAGCAAGAAGAAGCATATCTTCAATGTCGTTCAGGTGTAGATCAACAAAGTTACCTTCTTTGAACTTATAAAGCTGTTGATTAGATCTTTTCACCACAATCTCTTCTAAGTGGCCATATCCGTGCAATTTCTTCATACTAACACTCTTCACACCAAGAATCGCCTTAGTATAGTAAATGTTTTGCTTGGAAAATTTACTTATCTGAGATCGGTACCACAGTTTACGCTTTTTACCCTAGTGCTTGATTCTCTTTCCAACATCTTTGTCATACGCATGCTTGATGGTACTCCAAAGTGTAGGGACCATGTCTTCAATTCCTTTGATCTCATACCGAGCAGCCTTTGTCTTCATAATAGATGTGGTGTATGTTACCTCTGGATCAGAAGTCTTCAAATATTCTAGATCATTGTTGAAGAAGTAATCAGCAGCAACGGTTCGATGACCTGGTGGTCCTTATAAAGGAAGAGGCTTGGATAGATCAAATGGGTAACGGTCTCCTTCTGGATTATTCCAATCAAGCTTGTCTGTTAAAGCATTGAAGCACTCTTGGAAGTTGTACTCAAGCTCGATACTGCTAGAGCAAGTGCCTTTTAACAAATTGAAGGCATGTCCTAACAAGATATCTTGAGTGAGATTTTCTATTTTGAGTCCATTCAACACGTACTTAGAGAAGTTAATAGGAGTGGCCATGAGGTCCTTGAATGTGAGAGGATCCTTTGAAGTAGAGACCATTTGATTGAACCAAGGTTGTGTGGGTTGATCAAGTACAACCTAATGCTTGTTTCATTCAGGATCAGGATAAGGAGGCCTTGGAGGTTGCTTGAACCATTCTGGATTTAGATACTTTCTTCTTTGGGTTCTGAGGTGTCTTGTGGTTGATTATCATCACGATCTACATCATCCATAATCAAAACTCGGGTAAAGGTTCCTTCACCTGGTGTCCTTGTGCCCGAATCAACTTACCAGTATTAAGCCTTTAGTCGATCTTTAACCATTTGGGAGTTTCCTTGGTGGGAGAATGGCTTCTAGAAGACCATACTCTTTAGTTCTTATCCTCTTGGTCTTCTTACCCTTGTTTTGGTCCGAGCTGTGGAGGTCTTCGACATCATCATCATGCTTTCTCTTATGGTCTTTAAACTATTTTGTCCCCCCCCCCAAGCGGCGACTCCCCCCCCCCCCTTATCCATTTGCGTTTTCCATCTTTATAATCAATGCTTCCATAGTGCATGGTACAATCGATGAATGACAAGATTTCTACTTAAAAGACTGTTTTCATACATGGATTGTATAGAGCACATTTTAGATTCATACTCTTTAAGTAGTCCCTTGTTCCATTAGCTTGATGAAACTGGGCTTCCTTTTTGCTTCCCAGCTTGTTCCTTCTTGATCTTGAGAATATCTAAAGGACTTTTCTCATATTCTTGTTCATCTGTTGGTGTCGGTTTCTTGGTTAACTCAAGAAAATGCTGCAGAGAATATTTATGAATAAGATTTGCCGTGTGTTTCTGCAGTTTCTTTTGAAATACATCTCTGACTTTGGTATCAAGATAACTATCAACAACCATTAGAACTTGGGACTGGAGAACAGCAAGAGCTTCAGAAGAGTGATCAACAGTTTTTAGCTCAGACACATCTTTTTTCTAATTTTGCAACTCTTAGTTCAACAGCATAGAGTGCATCAGATTCATGAGCAGCAGTAATGATGGTTGGAGTATCGGTTATGATTGGTGGTGTTAGGATTGGTGTTGGTGTTTGATACACGGTTGAGATGATAGGTGTCACTTGAGGTAAGGGGACAGCAATTGAAACTATAGTTTCAGTGATAATTTCTGGTATAGGTGGAAGATTAGTTGTCTCTAGAATCACTGATACAGGAACCTTTTGTACAGATGGAGACTGGGTCTGAGGAGTTTCTTGTTGAATAGGAATATCCAGCAAAGAACTAACATATGTATCTGCAGAATCCTTAACAATACTAACTAAGGAAGAATCAGAATAAATTTTAAGGAATTGAACACCAAAACCTAAAGATACAGATAAGCTTGAGCTTGATGGGGGGAGTTCGGTCTTTTTGGCATCATCCTTTTCTTCTGAAGTCTTTTCAGCTTCTTCCTTTGCTGCATCAGTAACCTTTTCTTCACCTTTATCAGACTCTTCAACTTCAGCATCTTTCATTTCTACATCCTCATCTTTGCGCACATGTATATGTACATAGATAATCCTCAACTTTATCAGATTCAGTTTCGTCATCTGCATCTTGTGTATCACTGACATGATCATCATCGCCTTTATCATCAGCATCACTATCTTTATCATCCTTCTCAACATCATCATTATCATCATCAGAAAATTCACTATCTTGTTCATCTCCCCACTCAAGAATAACCTTCTCAGTGATGTCCTTTTCCTCATAGGGAACCCCTGGTTTAGCATAAGTTCCTTCACTTGAGATAGCATAAACGATTGGTGGACTCATCAGGAACCCCTGGTTTACTACCAGTTCCTTCATTTGAGCCTTTAGTACCTGGTTGTCTTCTTCTTGTCTTCTTACTTTCCTTAAGAGCTTGCATAATGTCTGCAGCCTCTTGCTCTTGTGGAGTAAGAGATGGAGCACCTTTAAGCTTAGTCTTTGAAGTGGCGGGTTTTGAATTTGGAGTACTCTGATGTGATCTTGAAATGACAAGCACTCTAGAACTCTGCCAACAAGACTTCTTCTTAGAAGATTCAGGGACAGATTCAGACACGATCCTAGCATATGTAGCATGGACTTTCCTTGCTGCTTCTGCTTCTTCAAATTTAGTTTGGCTGATAGACTTAGCTAACTCTAAAGCAACATCTGGATCATCAGAAATAATGTTGTCATCAGCAGATAGTGTGGCTTTCTTCTTGACCCTTCTTTTACTAGAAGTCTTTTTCTTAGCTGGTTCAGGTCCGGGTTCAGACTCTTCTGATACATCTACATTTCCTGAGCTCTCAGCATCTACATGCCTTTTGAACCTTGCCTCTGTTTTCTCAAGTGGGTGGGATCTGATTTGTTAAATATTTGATGAACATCTGATATAATTCTGAACGTTTAATTGCATCAGTCAGCATCACATCAGGAATGGGAAGTCTATATTCCTGATAGTCTTCACCTATTCTGACAAACTTCAACCTGTTTACAATCATATCATCTATGATTGTATGATAGTGCTAGTGATTGAGGTTGGTGAGAGACTTGTGTTGTTTCAGGAAGTAGTTGATGATGATTTAGGTAAATCGGGGATATGGCATGTTCTCACGGCTTGATCTCTTTTCTTTTCTGTGATCATTCTGGTAAGCAAAGTCATCCCAAATCAACTCAGGATAGTCGACATTTTCTTTGTTGAACATCCCCCACATTATGTCAATTCTAGACTTTCTGAGTTTGTCATTGCTTGCAGTCTTTCCAGAGAGGCACTTGTTGATTATAGCTACCAGAGTTCTCCAAGGCTAGTGCATATGATCCACTAACATGTTGGTGTGCCTGTTCAGTAGACCCTTGTAGCCAAGATCAATGAGAAAGGTGAGTGCAGTATCATCATCTAGAACATCTGTGAAGTCTACACCTTCCACTGTTGGACAGATGTCAAGGATTGTCCTAAAGACTTCAGCATTGATAGTACCACTTACTTGTGGCTAAGATAAATTCATACGAATCGGTGTCTTGAACATCTTGATGGTGTAACAGAATGGCTGCATAAAAGATTTTTGGGAAATCTGCAGATATAGTAAAATCCTTGAAACACGTAGAATTTTTTATTATGTCAATGACCACTTGAAATGTCTCTTCCTTCTGTGGCACAGTGGTTTCCAATCTGATATTGGTAGAGCTGATCTTGACACTCTCAGCAGAAGGAACCCACTTTTTCATCACGAGCAGCAACTTGGTTGTTTTCTTTGAGGAGTTCATGATTCTGCTTAAGAAATTAACCAATCAGTTAAAAATAACAGTATATATGTTACTGAGATAACTTGTTTATTCTTTGATATATGAATGGTCTATGATTATGTTTCATGCACACTGACAGAATTACTACACTCTAATAATATGTGAGAACTAAGGTCAAATTCACACATCAACTCAAAGTAGTCAAACATGACATTTTCTAAGGAACTTAGGACAATACAATCATTAAAGCGACAGCAAATGAACCATTCAAGCAAAGCAAGTTATGAAGCATGACACCAAGTATTACACAAATTTTAAAAAATTTGGGCAGAGTTTCTTTTCGTATTATTGTCATGTTTCGCTTGAATTTGTACCTTGTCATGTTCGCTTAACGGTCCTTACATGTTTCGCTTGTGAACAAAGATATACATGTTACCGCTTAGTGTAGTAGGTTGCATTTTTCGCGTCACACAAAGGAATACATGTTTGGCTGATACATGTTTCGCTCATATGAACAGAAAAACATGTTTCTCGTTAGAATAGAAGAACATTTTCGCTTAGAAAACTGTTTTCGCTCCAATCAAGCAAAACAAGTTTCGCTATATTCAAGCCAAACATGTTTCGCTCCTATCAAAAATACTTAAATCCAGGTTTTACCAATTAAAGACCTATAAGTATTACTCACAAACATCACAAATACAATGATAACATCACATAAACACTTAACTCATGATTTAAACAACATTATTAGCAAGCTACTCAAGATTCGAGCACACATAGGAAATATACTCATGGCAAACATGTTAAGAGCCTTTTACAGGACATATTGTAAACATAAGGGGGTCTATAAAAGTTTGCAAACACATGTCACGTCTTATAATCAAACTTATTGTCATTCTTATTATACTAACGCCCTGAATTCATTCTTTTTCAAGTAAAAGAGCATTTAGGAGGCATAAGCATGTTAGAGTAGCACAAGAATGATCAGACTACACATCTTTACACAATCCCACAACTATTCCACTTTAAAGTACATGTTTCGCTCTATTCATATAAAAAAAATCAATAGATCTCACTGATTAGTTAGAGATATCTAAAACTGTTTCATAGGCATCTAAGACGCACCCTTACAAGCAAAACCCCTCAACTAATTAGACAAAAAAACTACAACTTTTTACTTATGAACCCTAATACGTTTTTTAATTGATTACGGGTGCAAAAAGGGAGTTAGTAACTAATTCTTTTTACCAAAGTTAGGTTAAAGAGATAATGAACAAGTATTAGTGTACCTTTAGTTTTGAAAACAAATTTTCTAAAATGGATGATCGATCCAAACTTAGTTGGGGATCATATAAACAACAAAACCAAGCGCACCTCGCTTATCAAACCAAGGCTGAAACTTACGTCGTGAATTAAAATCAAAGTATATGTCGCACTCAAATACGGAATTATACCAATATTCAAAACCGAGAAAAATATTTTTGTACTAAAAATCCAAAACATACGTCGCTAACTAAAACCAAGATAGACGTCAATAATCAAATTCGATATATATACTTATATCATTATCCAAATCAAAATACTCATCATTATTCAAAACCAAAATACACATGTCGCCCTTCCGGTCTCATTCAATAATGCCTCACTGGTTGCGAAAAATAATCCGAAACACATTAGATCTCCTAATTATCTTACGATATTGTTACACATGCCCACATAATCACATAAGTACCTATTGTACGCTCGCCATCTTTTACATGATGACTCGATGAATTGGCCTCATACAAAGGCATTCATCACGCCCGCTCTCAACCAAGCATTGGCGACTATTATTACTTATCATATTCGCTTTCCTTTGAAGTTTTTGGCATAATCATTCATTCTGACACCTAGGTTTCTACCCCTCCGGTCACATTTTCCTCATCGTACCGAGCTTGCCACAAAGTCAAGCCACCTCGACGATAATTCCAACATAAACACGGCTAATTCTAATTTACGTCACTCACTCTCATGGTACTATCTAAGCCACAATCGTCACCAGACTTTCGCGATGTCTACCCACCTTATCACGTCCTAAATCTTCACTTGGGCGATTATAACCATTTACTTACAACCTAACGGCAGTTACCAGGCCACGAAAAAGTGACATAAACGCTCACTACAATTATAAGCACAAAGCACATAATAGCACATATTCCACATAATCGGCGGCGACAATCCGCTACAACACATATGTCAAATTGACAAACAAAATCAATTAAGAAAACAATGAGCATCATGGACTTATTGCTCGTTCGACGAAAATCAAAAATTTCAACGTATTTAACATGTGACTGACTGAACATCGTTGGCTTGGTGCCCATCCTCATCGCGTACATCATTGATGAATCAATCATCAAGTCCTAAATACCACCTTTCCCTCATTCAATACTGCCCAAGACTTAAAGACGTTGGCGTATTTTCGTGTGTGTTTCCTCTAGTAATGGAAACGGACATTACCATTTAGCTAAAATCTCAATCAATTCTCCACTCTTTACGCCCTTGGGTCGTCACGTCGCGGAGTAAGGGCCACTACACTTAACCGTAGGTCAAGTATCGTATAGTGTCTCATTAAAATCCTTGACGTCATCAGGTATACTTACGACTACACTACCACTATATTCCATTTCAGGGAAAGAAGTCTTCTTCACGGCCATCAGTTGATATATTTAAGGCATCATACATCCAATGTAGGAGAGGTCTTCTCCATTCCTCACTTTCAACCTCGAGACTAATCATCTCAGCTTCCACCCATCTTAGGAATCTTTACATCTCCAAGAAGACCCCTTCTCAATGTCGATATCAGGTTCACACCCTTGGTAGCTCAAATCTATTATTGCTTACTAGCACACCGACTATACTTGGTCTTGACACGTCTTCATAACAATCACCACTCCTAGATACTACGAGCTAAATGTTACTCCCTTCTTGACACACTCGTTCCGAACAATACCGTAGGTATTTCCGCTTCGGAATGACTCGGTCATAATGACTCGCATGAGACACTCTCCATGCAGTCGATAAGGATAGGGTTACTTGCATAAGAATCCGTAGTAGGGTAAAAATATTTTCTCCTTCTGGAAGCTTGACCCAAACATTTATCTCAATTACCAAGCGTTTTAAGGGTGACGATTTATCGACATAGCGTGGTTCTTCCTAAATTATGCATAGTTGGTCAGCTTATGCATAATTGAGGACCAAACGACATCATGTCCGTCCTCGTCAAAACGTTCCTTTTTCATACGCTACACGCATAAGTTATTTCCTTGATAAAAAGATGAAATTAAAAAAAAAAACATGATTGTTTCAAAAAGAGAGAAAAGAAGATAGCATCATCTCTCATTGTTGTTATTTAAGAGGAATTTTTTTTTGTAAAGAAAATTTTATTTGACACCATAGGGTCAGTTTTTGAGATTTGAAAACACATTTTCCCATTGTTCACACAACCAGTTTGTACCACAAAATCAGTTTGATTCGCGCAACAAAATTTTTTCAACACACAATTTCGTTATTGCAATTCACAGTTTTAAAATTATCAATTCACAAGACATCATTGAATACAGTTTGGTCAACGGTCACTCAAAAATAATACCCATCCATGGATAATGCAAGCAAGTATCACACGCGTTCGAAATATCCACCAACCGGAATCATTTCACTCTCGTGATCAAGTCAATCTAATAACAGGGCTACTAAGAACATCAACATCCACAATCATACAAACTCATAATCAAGGATAATCATAATCTCATAACCATAATAATAACAATGTTGGGGGTAGTATACGCACAACTAAAAATCCCCCAAAAGTTACAATTCTTCAGTTCCAAGACCGATACATCCAATCATGACGAGTCTAAGTTTCTAATACAACAATCCTA
>BQNB010006188.1:50000-92864 GCA_026074375.1 Tanacetum coccineum | reverse complement strand
TCGCTAAGATTACTACCAAAAATAACATTACCTCGATTGTATGCCTTGTGGCTTGAGAAGATCTTTCGGTTACCCGTCATGTGTTTGGAGCATTTGCTATCCTTCATCCACTCACCGGGTTCCAAGTCGACTCCAAGGCATATCTATTTATATAAGGAAACACCTCAAACATTTGGTCCCCAATATCTTATGGGTCCAAAGTTGTTAGTGCTAAACATCCCTTGCATTTGATGCAATTGGTTGGGATGTGGAAATGGAAGACACATTTCCCATGGCATGTAACCATGTTGTGGGAAGTTGTTCCAAACTTTAGTGGGAATTTGTTACAGGAAAGCTACGAGGTTGATTTTATCTACCATTGTTTCTTTTTGGTTGAGGTGTTCTAGGACGATGATAACTATTTATGACTCTTCTAGGTGGCGGAGTTTTTGATCTAAACTTTAGTTTTGAGAATCCAACTCTAGGTTTTGATAATGGCTTATAAAATTGATTAACTTCATTTTCAATAGCAACGATAACTCTTACATTGTTTACTACTATGTGTTTTGGTCTAGGACCCAAAATAGATTTTTGAAAAGACACATTTTTCTCAGATCCAAGCGTTGATGGTGGCGGTCCCATAATTATTTTGGGGGCCACCTGGGCACTTTGGGGGCCGCCTATATTTATGGGACCTCCATCAGAGGATACCTTTTTCTGAGCTTTTACAAATTTTATTTCCTTAGTTCCACTAGATGATGCTTCAAATGAATTAAACCCTAAACCTAGTTTATCACTAGAGGGTGTTAGATATTAGAAAAAGACTCGGTCACCCCGTGTATTTTACTGTTCAATATAGCTCGTAGTTTAATAGGTAAACGTATGACTTTCGGTATTGAACCGGGTACTAATACCCGGTGTATTGTAAGAACTATAAATACCTCTTCCAACTTTGGAAGAGGTAAGCATCTAGTCATTTTACACACACTCTTAAGTGTGTTTTCTTTTTTCTCTCTCAACTATTCTCTCTCTCTAACTTTCTATCTCTAGATCTCTTTAGATCTATACATGTTTGTGTGAATTCGGGAACCTACAAAGTCAAGATAAAGGAACAAGCTCAAGCCTAAAGTCAATGATCACTACGCAAAGATGCAAGACAAAAGATCAACTATTACACAACAAGGACTCAAGATCAAGTCAAGAAGATTCAAAGATTAATGATCAAGGTCACAAGGAGATATCTTTATGATCACCCCTTAGGGGGATATTGTTAGGAACACAGAAAGTGTTGATCATTTATGAGATCTCAAATGATCATCCCTTAGGGGGAGATTGTTAGGAATTCAGTTTTTAGTGAAGTGACAATCATTATAGATCTCACAAGCCTTAGTAATAGTTAGTCAATTCAATGTAATATCTAAGTAATCTAACCGGGCCGGCTTATAGAAAGTCCAAGAAAAGCCCATAGAAAGCCCGACCTGGCCCATCTATGTAAGTATATAAACCCTCTCCACACATGGAGAGGGTGTTGGTTGAATGCATTTTCTCATAATCTTGTGTGTGTTTTTTGAGTGTGTTCTCCCATCCACTATCTCTCTAGCTTTCTCTTTCTAAATTACTAAGTGTGTATGAAATTTAATATCCTTCATAGTTAATCGATAATGGATAAATTTATAATAATTAAATTATTCAAAGATTAAACATGTAAATATAGGACATAGTTATTTTATGAGTTAAAACAATCATACCACGTATATTAATTCAACATGAAAATAAGAACTATTTAAAATATCCTAATATCCAAATACTAAATAACATATTTACATGAGACTATTAGCTGGAGAAGTCCAATACTCTTAGTATGACTAGAATGCTTAATAAGAGGCAAAGCCTTTGTAAAAAGACTAGCTACGTTGTCATCTGTGTGAACTTTGACAAGTCTAGTAACGCCCAACTCAATAGCTTCTTGAAGATAGAGAACTTTGGTTCTATAATGTTTGGCACCTTTTGTAATTCCAGGTTCATTAGCGATGATAATAGCGCCAGAATTGTCGTAATATATCTCTATAGGCTCTTTATTTGTGGGAACAACATCAAGCCGAGAAATAAATTTCTTTATCCAAACAAATTCCTTAGTAGCTTCTGAAGCAGCCATGTATTCAGCTTCTGTAGATGATGTTGTTGTAATGATTTGCTTTGCACTTTTCCATTCAACAGCGCCTTCGTTTAAAATGAAAACATATCCAGTCTGAGACTTCGAGTTGTCAGCATCTGTCAGGTATCCAGCATCAGTGTAGCAAGTAACTCTGAGCTCTCATTCCATATTACCACCATAAATAAGAAACATGTCTTTGGTATTCCTCTGTTAGCCTTAAAATATGTTTGACTTATACGGAATTACATTAGTTACACAAGGCAAGACACGCAGGGACTAGAAATGTTAAGTATTGTAACTAGATCGTGTCTTAGCCTATATATACCCCTCTGATACTTCCATAGAAGGGAGAGGATAATCATTTGTACATCTCATAAGTATGTGTTTCTCCTCCCTCTCTCTAGAAACACACACTCTTCCCTTTCTCTCTTTACAATCTAATAATATGGCTTTCTACTTCTTTTATCCTCCCCGACCTCCCGATTGTTACTAGTTAGTAAATTTCTTAATGTTAACAATTGGCATCAGAGTTAACCAGGGGGTTTCGTGTTTGTGTGTTGCTTATTTGGGTGTTTTCGTGTGTATTATGGCTTATTTCGAACTTATTTGTAAGCCAAAACCCACGGTTGGTTTGTTTATGCTTATTTATTCAAAAAGCTTGAAACTTTTTCTTCTTAACCTTTTTCTTGCTTTTATTAGAAGGGATTTCGTGACTTATTAACATAACAAACAGCTTCTTGAGCTTATTTAAAGCTTATTTGCTTGTCGTGGTTTTTAAAAGGGTGTTTGGTTTACGCTTATTTTGGATAAGGCTTGGAGCTTTCGACGTAAACAACCCATATAGCTTATTGATATATGTTTTCGTGGGTTATTTCGTGGTTTAAAGAGCTTATTTCGAAAAGATATTTCTGGGTTTGTGTTCTTGAAGACAGCGAAATATGCTTAGTTATTTCCAGCGAAATATGCATGTTTCGTAGCAGGCAAAATATGACAGGTTTTATTTCCACGAAATATGCATGTTTCAGAACAGACGAAATATGACATATTTTGTTAAAACCATCAAAATATAACATATTTTTGCTTCCAGCGAAATACCAGATATTCCCACGAAATATGGTTTATCCAAGTTTTGAGAACCCGCGGTTTAAGGAAAACCCATGTTTTAAAACCTTAATGTCCAAAAAATATTCGACCTCACAGAGGAGGTCGATCAGCGCATCAGGTGGGATGTGACTGAATTTGGGAATATAATAATGAAGACAATAAAAAAACCAAAGCAAACACAACACTTAATGCTAAAACGATCCTACACAAGATTCACTAAAACGACAAACGGCTACAGATTGGGATTCAAAATGACAAGTGATCACAAAGTTAATTTGGAATCCCTTATTTGAGATTGAAATGGGTTTCACAAAGGTGTCTACTTATTTCATCATCGAGACTTCCTTCTACTTTCTACCCCTTTTCTTTAAACCCCCTTTATCGATTGATGACTTGCTTAAACGTATACAACTTATGACTGAGACTTGGATTATCTAGTGTTAGACTTAGTTTTTATTAAAGTGATGGTCATTAATATTCTCGAACCTTGTATTATTCTAGTTTACGTTTCTGGGAATTCTATAAGCTAATTGGGTCTAAGTTGCGGGCTTAAAGCCTATTAGATATCAAGCCCGGTCCATGGAAGCCCACCTAATCACCATGGTCGGCTCCTATGTTACTATATAAAGCCCTCTCCAAGTATGGAGAGGGTGTTTCTTCTCTTTTTCTCACAATTGAAGTTACCATTTTTCTTTCTTTTATTTCTCTCTTTAGGTCTTTCTCTCTTTAAGATTTTTCTCTTATTTTGTATGTTTTGAGGTGATGAAATGATAACCTAACATGTGGTATCAAGAGCCAAGGAGTTGTTGGTGACTTATTCGAGTGTTCTTTTGCTTATTTCGGGCTTATTTCTTTGGTTTTGTTATGGTTTCTAGTTTTTCAGGATAGCTTATTCGAGTTTTTCGGTCAAAACATCTTCTTTTCATTGTTTTGTTCTCTTTATTCTCAAAAAGCTTATAGCTTTCGTGCTTATTCTCAACTTTTAAATCTTATTTTGTTTCTTAAAGTTTTGATCTCGGTGGGATTTTTTGTTTCAAACAAGTGCTTATTTGGATAGCTTATTTTCGGTGTTGTTAGTGATTATTCTAGTGTTTATTTCGGGTTGGGTAGCTTATTAGAGTGTTTATTCACGTTCTTTGTGGTGACAAGTCGTGGTGGTTTAAGGTGAAGAAGAAGAAGGTGAAAAAGTACCATAGTACAATTTATCATCTTCTAACCGATTTATACGTGCTCTTCCAACCGATTTATACCTCTTTACCTCAACCGATTTATACACTTCCCAAAGTTAACTGATTTATACACTTAAGCTCAACCGATTTATACCATTTAAAGTCAACCGATTTATACCATGTTTAAAGCTAAGCGATTTATACGCTTTTTTACCCTAACCGATTTATACCATATTTAAAGCTAAGCAATTTATACGTTTTTTACCCTAACCGATTTATACCATTTTTGAAGCTAAGCAATTTATACGCTTTCTAAACCTAAGTGATTTATACGCTTTTAAGGCTAACCGATTTATACGCATCTTAAGCCTAAGCGATTTATACGTCTCTTAAGCCTAAGAGATTTATACGCCTGCTAAGCCTAAGCGATTTATACCAAGAACTCAAGCGATTTATACCATTTCCTCAGGATATTTATATAGTGGTATTAAAGGAATTAAACTTAATCAAGAACAACTCAAGATCACTAATAACTAAAATGTTCCTTACTTATCATTTCATATCAATTTTACAATGTCGACTCAACAAGACATTTATGCAGCTGGTTTCGAAACCCGCCCTCCTATGCTCAACAAAGAGAACTATGTTCCATGGTCATCACATCTTCTCCGTTATGCTAAGAGTAGATCAAATGGAAAGTTAATCTACAATTCCATTATGAATGGTCTATATATCATACGAATGATTCCTAAACCAGGTGATGCAGACCGTGAAGTTCCTGTTAATGAAACCTTTCTTGAGCAGACAGATGAAGAACTCAATGAAAAGGAACTTAAGCAGGTAGAAGCCAATGATCACGCCATTCAGACTATTCTTCTCAGTCTTCCTGAAGAGATCTATGCTGTTATTGATAGTTATGAAACTGCTCAGGAAATCTGGTTACGTGTTTAGAAAATGATGAAAGGTTCTGATATTGGAATTCAAGAGAAAAAGGCTAAGTTGTTTAATGAATAGGAAAGGTTTACTTCTACTGATGGGGAATCAATTGAGTCTTACTATCATCGTTTCTCAAAGTTGATGAATGATTTCAAGAGAAACAAACATTTTCCAAAAAAGAATGCCAGCAATCTCAAGTTCCTAAACAACTTACAACTAGAATGGAGTTGACATGTTATCATTGTTCATCAAACAAAGGACTTACATACAGCAGATTACACTCCAGTATGTATGATTTTTCTTGAAGTACAACAAAAGGAGTAGATGTACTAAGAGAGCTAACGACTTGCAAAAACACATCATCCTTTGACCTCATGGAAAATTCAACAATCCTTTCAATTATCTAGTGTTTCACAAAGATCAACCATCATCAAGTACCTACATGCAACAACCACTTCCCAACAACAACTATAACCCACAACCATTATTCAACTAGAACTACATGCAACAACCAATGCCAAATCCCGAAGACATTATAGACCCCACAACTGCAATGAACATGGCACTTGTTCTAATGGCTAAGGCATTCAAACTAAACTACTCAACACCAACCAACAACAACCAGAGAATTTCATCAAACCCTCGTAATAGGCAGATTGCTCAACCGGGTATAAATTTGGGTCAAGACAGACGGATGCAGATGGTTGGAGGCAATGGTAGGAATCAGTTTAGACAGTATGTTGGGCAAAATGTAGGGAATCAGAATGAGTATAATGTAGTACAAAATGTCAGGAATCAAGTTGTTTAGAATGCAGTTCAGCATTCGGGTGTTCAGAATGTTGGAAATCAGAATGGGCTTTTTGTTGTTCCGGGGATTGCTAATCAGAATCTAAATAGGAATGGTAATGTTGTAGCAGCACGGGCTGAGGGTAATGCAAATGGGAATAATGGTAATCAGATAAGGTGTTACAACTGTAGAGGATTGGGTCATCTTGCTAGGAACTGCACAGTCAGACCAAGGAGAAGGGATGTTGCTTATCTTCAGACTCAGTTGCTGATTGCTCAAAAGGAAGAAGCAGGAATCCAACTCCAAGCTAAAGAGTTTGATCTGATGGTTGTTGCAGCGGATCTTGATGAGATTGAGGAAGTCAATGCAAACTGCATTTTGATGGCTAATTTGCAGCAAGCATCGACATCGGGTACTCAGACTGACAAAGCTCCCGTATATAATTCAGACGGATTAGCTGAGGTACACAATTATGACAATTGCTATAACAATGAGATATTTAATATGTTTACTCAAGAGGATCATTATACTTAGCTACTCAAACCTATTCCTGAACCACACCAAGAACAACAGAATAATAGTAATGATATTTCTGAGGTTTCTAATGTGGAACAAGATGGGGGAATAGTAGAACAACATCATATAACTATTGAGGAAACACGTGCTTATTTTGAATCATTATATAATGATTTGACAATTAAAGTTGAGAAAGTCAACACGGTCAATCGCAAGTTAAGAGAAACTAATGCTGAGTTGACCACTGAGCTTGCTAGATATAAAAATCAAGAAAAGTGTTTCGAAATTAGTCAAGAAAAATATGACAAACTTGAATGGTGTTATCAAAAGTAT
Source organism: Tanacetum coccineum (assembly GCA_026074375.1). Taxonomy (NCBI): domain Eukaryota; kingdom Viridiplantae; phylum Streptophyta; class Magnoliopsida; order Asterales; family Asteraceae; genus Tanacetum; species Tanacetum coccineum. The sequence continues at coordinate 85,885 of BQNB010006188.1, read as the reverse complement.
GTTTATCAAGAGGAATGTCTTACTAAAAGGATAAATGCACTTCACTTAAGTTTCGGTAAACAAATAACGACTTTGAATGAGGAAATTGCAAATTTAAATAACCATCTTTCAAAAGAAAAGTCAACTATTTCTTATCTTCAAGAAGAAAAGAAAAAGTTGAAGTCTGATTTCAAATTTCACGAAGACGAGCTCCTTGATAAACAAATTCAACTTGAGAATAAAATAAAGGAATTAGATAATATTTTGGTAAAAAAATGGGTCAATCGAGTCAAACGATGCACATGCTTTCTTCTAAACCAGACTCGTTTTACCACACCAAACAAAAATAGCTTTGGGTTATCAAAATCCTCTTTATACATAATTGGTCATCTTCTTTCAACAAGAGATTCACAAAATTGTAAAAGATGAAATTTTCCCTATCGTTAACCAAGTTGATGTTAGAGTGCAAAATTTTAAAATACAATTTTTAAAAGAAGCAGCCAAATTTGTTCGAGATTTTAAATCTCTTACAAAAGAAGCTGATAAATCTCTTGCTAAGAACAAGGCTCTGGAATTTGAAATCGAGCATCTCTTCAGAGCAGTTGTCAGTTAAGATATTATGTCTATTGTGCAAAATCCAAATGTTGTTGAAACATCTGATCTCCATACTGAGCTTGAACGTAGGAAAGAACGATTTGAAAATTGTATCATTAAAAAGGAGAATGAATATGCTAAACTTAGGAATGATTGGTCCAAAAAATGTGAGGAATGCAAATACGACAAAATTTTGTACGATAAAGCTTATAATGACATGCAACAAAAGATTGAACGGTTGCAAGCTCAGTTGGGAGATCTCAAGGATAAATGTAAGGATACTCCATGTGTATCAAATACCCTTGATTCTTTATCTTAGAAACTAGAGAATGAGAACGTCGAGTTAGAGTTTCAGGTTTTGAATTATGCTAAAGAAAATGCTCATCTTAAGACCACATATAAGACCCTGTTTGACTCTATCAATGTGACACGGGCTCAAACCAAAACAATAATTGACTCTTTGCAAAACAAATTACATGACACGATCTATGAAAATGCTAAGCTAAGAGCCCAGTTATTTGATAAGGTTTTTGAACAAAAGGACATCACCAAAGGTACGAGTGTGAATACTAAGTTTGCAAATCAATCAACCGAGAGGAAACCGTCTTTGCAATCTTTAAGAAATAATTTTGTTGTGAGATAACCAAATGCATTTCAATATGAACGTCAAAAAATTTCAAAAACTCATATTCCTCCAAAGGTTGTTGAGACAAATGATTTGTCAAACCCAATCACTTCAAACTCGGTACCTACCCCCACTGAATCACATGTTGTGAAAATGATAAAGTGATTGCCTCTTGAATATTTAGGATTGATCCCTGTAAGACTTCTAGGGAAGACAAATTTGTGCCTCTCAGCGACATTAGAGCAAGCGTTAAGACAAATCCGATCACTGTTTTACAACCTCATGTCATCTCTCAAAAACATGTGAAGTCTAATTCAAATGGTATTTCTTCTACAGGCATAGAAAGCACTACTAAGACCAGAAGACCACAACCTAGGAGCAATACAAAGCATGATAGGGTCCCCTCTGCGTCTAAGAGTAGTTACAGCAAGAATATAGAAGTTGAAGTAGAAGAACAACCTAGGAATTTACTGCTTTCTAAGAATAAGAAACATATGTCATCTGAATGTAATAACGTTAAGCTTGTTATTCGGAATGATAAATCTGAAGTTGTTTGTGCTATGTGTAAGCAATGTTTAATTACTACTAATCATGATGTATGTATGCTTAATTATGTGAATGGCATGAATTCTCGTGATAAGAAACAAAAGGCAAATGTTTCAAAACTTGCAAATCAAAAGAAACATAAGCCACAGGTCAAGAAACCTAAAAAGGTAGGGTCCATAGAAAGACTTTCCTCACCTAAGCCAAGTATACCTAGATCTTACCTTAGGTAGTCACCAACTGGAAGAATTTTTGACCTTTAAAGAAAAATAATTGCATCCATTGAATCAGAGAGTCAATATGACTTCTAATGGTGATAATGCATGTATCTCTAACCCTCAGGAACCTACAAGAAAACAGTTTCTGGATTCTACTTCTTTTCTTGACAGGTTATCCAAATTTGTTTATGGTGCGTCGACTTAGGTTGTTCCAAGCATATGACTGGGAATCTAAAGCTTCTCATCAATTTTGTCTGGAAGTTTTTGGGAACTGTCCGCTTTGGAAATGATCATGTTGCTGCAATTTTGGGTTATGGTGATCTTCAATGGGGAAATATATTGATCACCAGGGTTTATTTCGTTGAGGGCTTAGGGCACAACCTGTTCTCGGTTGGGCAGTTTTGTGATTCAGATTTAAAGGTCGCCTTTAGGAGAAACACCTGTTTCGTCAGAAATCTCGATGGAGTTGATTTGTTAAAAGGAAATTGCACCACCAACCTTTACACCATCAATCTCCATGTTATGGACTATGCATCTCCAATTTTCCGTATGGCTCGTGCCACTTCTATCAAGTCATGGTCATGGCATTAACATTTATCCCACCTCAACCTTGACACCATAAATGACCTTGCCAGAAACGATCTTGTCACCGGTCTTCCAAAATTCAAATATCACAAAGAACATCTTTGTCCCTCATGTGAGCAAGAAAAAAGCAAAAGGGCATCTCACCCACCAAAACCAGTTCCAAATTCTAAGCAGAGGTTACACCTTCTTTATATGGATTTGTGTGGTCTAATGAGAATCGAAAGCATAAATGGGAAGCGGTATGTTCTGGTGATTGTGGATGATTACTCTCGTTACACTTAGGTACACTTTCTCAGATCAAAAGATGAAGCACCAGAAGTGATTAAAACCTTATTGAAGAAAATTATTGTCCTCTTGCAAGCTACAGTCATTATGGTTAGAACTGACAACGACACAGAATTCAAAAAATCAAGTGCTTCAAGAATACTTTAATAGTGTTGGCATCTCTCACCAAGCATCTTTTGTCAGAACACCTCAACAGTATGGAGTAGTGGAACGCAGAAACCGCACGCTAGTAGAGGCTGCTAGAACAATGTTGATTTTTTCTCGTGCACCGTTATTCTTATGGGCTGAAGCAATTGCTACTGCGTGCTACACTCAAAACTGCTCCATCATTTACCGTCGATTTAACAAAACACCATACGAGCTCATTAATGGCAGAAAACCGGATATCTCCTTTCTACATGTATCCGGGGCTCTATGTTATCCCAAGAATGACCATGAAGATATTGGGAAGCTTGGTGCAAAAGGTGATATTGGCTTCTTCATTGGTTACTCTGCTAATTCCTATACTTATAGAGTCTACAACCGAAGGACAAAGAAAATCATGGAGACAATGAATGTGACATTTGATGAGCTTTCAGCTATGGCTTTTGAACAAAGCAGTTCAAAACCCGGGCTTCAAAGTATGACTTTTGGACAAATCAGCTCAGGACTCGATCTTACCTATGCTCCGTCAACAATAACAACTCAACAACCAACTGAACGTGAATTGGATTTACTGTTCGAAGCTATGTATGATGATTACATTGGTGGTCAACCATCAGCTACTCCGAGAACTACTCCGACTGCTCAAGCACCTCAAGTTCCTCAGACTCCAACGGCATCTACAACAACAGCAGACACCGCTCCGACACCAACAATTTCATCATCTCAAGCTACAAATATTCCAAACACTTCACAGGATGTTGACGAGCTCGAATTACAACAACAACATGTTCAGCAACAAGTTAATCAATCTCCTCTCCATCCCGAAATAGTTGCTGAAAATGTTCCGAATGCTATGCTCGATGGAAATACGTTTGGAAATCCATTTGCCCCACCTTCCATAAGTGCTGCTGAATCATCATCTTCACACTATGTAGATCCATCAAACATGCATATGTTTTATCAACCTTACCCTCACGAATATCAATGGACTAAGGATCACCCTCTGGAACAAGTGATAGGAGAACCCTCACGACCAGTTTTGACAAGGAATCAACTCTGAACAGATGGTGACATGTGCATGTATGCATTAACTATGAGCACTATGGAACCAAGTAATGTTAAAGAGGCTATGACCGACCCTGCATGGATTGAATCAATGCAAGAAGAGCTTCTCCAGTTCAAAAGGCTTGATGTATGGGTGTTAGTTCCTGCTCCAGATAACATAAAACCCCTTACTTTGAAATGGTTATTCAAAAACAAGCATGATGAAGAGAACACGGTCATCTGAAACAAGACTCGTCTGGTTGTAAGGGGGTACCGCCAAGAGGAAGGAATAGATTTCAAAGAATCATTCGCTCTGGTTGCTAGAATGGAAGCTATCAGGATATTTTTGGCATATGATGCACACAAATTGTTCACTATGTTTCAAATGGACGTGAAAACTGCTTTCTTTCATGGTACGTTAAAAGAAGACGTGTACATGTATCAACCTGAAGGTTTCATCGATGTTGATCATCCAAGCCATGTCTATAAGTTAAAGAAGGCACTATATGGGTTAAAGCAAGCACCAAGGGAATGATACGATGAATTGTCAAAATTTCTCCTACAAAATCACTTCTTCAAAGGCACTATTGATCCAACATTATTTATAAGGCGCTTCGACGACGACATCTTAGTGGTACAGGTCTATGTTGATGATATTATCTTTGGTTCTACAAACCCTAGGTACACCCAACTGACCTCATGAAAAGCCACTTCAAAATGTCAATGATAGGGGAAATGACGTTTTTCCTTGGTTTACAAGTTAACCAATCCCCCTGTGGCATCTTCATAAACCAGTCCAACTATGTGTTAGAAATCCTTAAAAAATATGGAATTGAAACTGGTGATACCGTTGGAACTCCAATGGAGATCAAAGACAAGCTTGACTTTGACCAAAACAGAACTCCACTTGATGCAATGAAATATCGTAGCATGATTGGTGCCCTAATGTACCTTACGTCAAGCAGACCGGACATTGTACATGCTACTGGTTTATGTGCTCGGTACCAGGCTAAGCCAACCGAGAAGCACCTCAAGGAGGTTAAAACTTCCATTATCTGGGAACCGTTAATATGGGTCTCTGGTATACAAAGGATTTTGTTTTGAACTAACCGGATTTTCAGATGCTGATTATGCAGGATGTAAAGACACCTTCAAGAGTACTTCCGACGGAGCTTAATTTTTAGGTGAAAAGCTGGTGAGCTGGTCATCAAAGAAACAAGATTGTACAACGCTGTCAATCGCGGAAGCAGAATATGTGTCTCTATTCGCGTGTTGTGTCCACGTCATTTGGAGGCAGACCTAGTAATGCAAGGCACAACCCATCCCAGCTACTCAGGCTTCTCTTAAAATAAGTTTGTTTCATTTCCCACAGAGATCAACACGTTTCTATCAGCTTTCTCATTACGAGATCATTGATATTGAAAAGGTGGCAGTCCGCTCCAGCCTCTGATTAACCAATAACAAATGTGCACTTATAGAGTCTAGAGCCAACGAGATCCATCAAAAATCTCACTATGACATAAATTCTAATATACAAAATGTCGTACATCATTATACAACATTCAGTATCAAAGAGTCCTACGCATTATCCTTGGGTCTCTGGTAGACGAAGGATTCTGGTTTTGAACTAATCAGATTTTCAGATGCTGATTATGAGGGATGTAAAGACACCTTCAAGAGTACTTCCGGTGGAGCTCAATTCTAAGGCGAAAAGCTGGTTAGCTGGTCCTTAAAGAAACAAGACTATATGGCGCTGTCAACCGCGAAAGCAGAATACGTGTCTCTATCCGCTTGCTGTGCCCAAGTCCTATGGATGCAGACACAGTTAATAGATTATGGCTTTCACTTCAACAAGATTCCAATCTATTATGATTCGAAATCAGTCATAGCCATATCCTACAACCCGGTTCAACACTCGAGAATAAAACACATCGCTGTCCGCTACCATTTCATAAAGGAACACGTGGAAAAGGGTACGATTGAACTGTATTTTGTCAAGACGAATTACCAACTGGCCGACCTCTTCACCAAAGCTCTTCTAATGGATCGATTCAACTATTTGGTTCGTCGCCTTGGTATGCGCAGCTTCTCTCCTCAGGAACTTGAATGTCTTGCAAAATCTCGGTAATTCTTTGTATATATTTATCAGAAAAACAAAATACAAAAATATAAAACCAAGAAAAAGAAAATATAAAATTATAAAACCTATAAAAGCAAAATACAAAATCAAAAAAATTTCAAAAATACAAAAATAATCTTCTCCGACATGTCTCTCGACAATCGATAACATTTGCGCACCTAGAAATGTTGATTAATATTAACACGGGTGAATAAATGAAGTTCGAGCGAGAGTTTCAAATGCTTTCAAAACATGTCCTTTCAAACTCTTTTCTCTACGACTTCTAAGTAAATGTCAGCTTAGGACTCGGTCTCCAAAGAAAGGAAAATGTTCATTTAAATACATTTATCTTAAACAACGAGAAGGTCATCTCTTCTCGGTCTTGAGCAAAGTCATATAAACATTCAAAGTTTTGAATGCTCAAGAGAAGTACTAAGGAAAATGATGGTAAATAAGATATATCTCACATATTTTCCTGTTGAGCACAATTTTTCAAGATATTTTCAAAAAGAAAATTTCAAATTCTTTCAAAATTATGTGCTCAACAAACTCCCACTCTAAGTTTTCACTCTATTCTATAATTGAGGGGGAGTATAATAATATGATTCATTCTGCATGCACTCCTGTTCTCCCAAGACTTAGTTAGGCTCATGTGAATTCTGGACATTAACTTGTTTTTAATTCACTAATTGTCAAAAATTGTAAACACATATGCAATTTTTGAGGGGGAGAATAGTGATTAAAATGTGATCAATACGGATTAATAACGGATACGATCTTCAATCTATAAGTGCGTTCCCAAACCTCGCATGTGCAAAACTCTTTCATAATATGGTGCATAATGTGGTAGGGGAGCTTTTGGTAACTCTGTAAATACTTAATGTATCTAAAATGATTTCTCATACACGTTGATTGATTTTTTATCAAATGGTTTTATGGATCTTCATGGCAATACCCCAAAGACCGACCAACTGTTGTATCTCAGGAGATATAGGCGGTTAAAGGTTGGTAATATTCGTTCCATGATCCCGCAGAACAGGAGGGATCTACCCCAGTAACACTCCATTAGATAGAGAGGTGAGATGTCCCTAGGTATGATTGAAAAAAGGAGTAAAGTGAGAATAAGGGAATAGTGCGCCGACTGAGATGGAGCTAGTACTGGAACAAACCCAACAAGGTACTAGTCATGGAAGTCTCGTAAGCACTGAAGGGGTTGAAAATAAAAATAGAATTATAAATAAATTGTGAAAAGAAAGAAGCCCTCCATACAACTTTAGGCAGAAACCGGGTCAATGCATAATCTATCGGTAATCACAAAGATGATTCTGGTATTGAAGACAAGTCATTATGGACCTAGTGATGCAATGCACAACCCTTCATAGCCACTCAGAATCTCTCAAAAGATTTATGTTTCATTTCTCACGGAGATCAACACGTTTCTAATTGGGCCTTTCATCATTCCGAGATCGTTGATATTGAAAAGGTGGCAGTCCGCTCCAGCCTCCGATTACCAAATAACAAATGTGCACTTATAGAGTCTAGAGCCAACGAGATCGCATCACAAATCACACTAGGACATTCCAATATATACAAATGTCATACATCATTATACAACATTTGGTATCAAAGAAAGAGTCCTACGCATTATCCTTGTGGTAATTGCCAGAACATTCAAAGTGATACTCTTTAGTATTCATAGTGATGAATGGAAATCCTTTCGGAGTCAACATCAAATAGCTTTGTGGTAGGTAACTTGCGAGATTCTAAATGAATCAAGATTGTGTTAATTGGATATCAATTTTGGTCCAGTATATGAATTAAGGACTCAATCACAAAGATAGTTATTATATGATTCACTCTTATCGTGTTGTCTGTTTTGAGATGCTCTAGTAACGAGAATGACTAGTGCATCTGCGAAACCCTGTCAAGGAGATTCTTTTGAATTCTACCTGATCACAGGAAGTATTTATACTTATTAACAGGGAACCATGGTTATTACAACCGTATTCGATGAAGTGAGAAAGACACTTTCGTCCATGTATGTTTATCACTAACCTATACTTGCAGGTTTCTTGATGGTAGTAGCTTCTAGTCCATATCGAGTCAAGATTCAAGACCTCATGCTCAATCGACAAAGATAAATACATGATGAAAGCTCAAGAACATATGTCAAAGTCTTCCACATTCTCTAATGTACAAGCACTTCCTCAAAAGAACATTTTTGACAAGATTTCTAGATAATAACAAAGATATATCTCACAAGTGGATCAAGTACTACTCCTTTCATGATGTGGTACAAGTAATCATGTTAAAGAAAATGTTGAGGGATATTGTTAGCAACCTTTTAAGACCTTGAGCATAAAGGTGGAGACACAAGATCGCAAGGAGCTAGGCATAAAGATTCAAGGATAAATATTCAGAGATCTCAGTAGTAAAGACAAATCAAGGCCAAATACCACGATATCAGTATTTTACCAAAGTATATCAAGTTAAAGAAAAAGATCCATGATCACAAGCATGCAAAAGGAACTTCAAAGGAATTCCTAAGATTTCAAGGTTCCAAGTCTCAAGACGTCACAAGAAGTGAAGCCATATGTGCAATGACCACCTCTTAGGGGGAGATTGTTAGACTTAGTTTTTATTATAGTAATGGTCATTAAAATTCCTGAACGTTGTATTAGTCTAGTTTATGTTTCTGAGAATTCTATAAGCGAATTGGGTCTAAGTTATGAGCTTAAAGCCCAATAGATATCAAGCCTGATCCATGGAAGCCTTCCTAATCACCATGTTTGGCTCCTATGTTACTATATAAATCCCTCTTTAAGTGTGGAGAGGGTGTTGCTTCTCTTTTTCTCATAATTAAAGATACCATTTTTCTTTCTTTTATTTCTCTCTCTAAGATTTTTCTCTTATTTTGTATGTTTTGAGGTGATGAAATGATAACCTAACATCTAGTTTCCAGTAGTCGGGGTGGTTGGTTGAAGACCTGGTAAACTATCACTTAAAAGAGTTATGTTGTAGTACCCAGTGTCACACGCAAATGAAGATATGGATAATCTCAAGAGGTGTGGTACTTCTTATACTTTTGATGTTGGGTATAGGGTACTTATAGATTTAATCTTGCACCGTTCTTCAATTAACAATAGTGCAAGCTTAAGTAACAAATTTAGGGGATTTTACTTCAGTTTTAAGTTTGGTATATCGGGTTTACTTCACCAAGTGGTCAAATCAATAGCCAACAGAGTACAAGGTTGGTAAGTTTGCCAGAGAGTTTAAAGGTTGAGATGTAATCAGCAATTCTCACGTGATATTATTGTGCTATTAAACGACAATGGTACTTCACAGTCTAAGCAAAATCTTTCAAAGTTCTTCAACGATGTTCATAACTTTTCAAGATTTATGCTTATGATAAGAACTTCTCGAGTATATGTACGTACACAACAATGATGCTTTCGAGAGTTCGCAACCATCATGGGGGAAAACATATACTTTAATGATAACAGGTCAACTTCCAGCGGGAAGTAGTGTATACTACTTTACTTAGTATGGTTTGTAAAGTATTCTGCAAACGTGAGAAGAATTGTTGCTAATTTCTTACATGTTTTCCTAAACGGATATTCATTAAGACGTAATGACATGAAACAGTATAGAAGCAGTTTTATTTTTTGTGGTTGGCTTCTACTTCTACTTCTCTAAATCTCATCCACTATTCTACCTGTACTCAATCTGTGGTTAAAGAAAGACCGGTATTTTTGCAGCACACAAACGCTCTGTTGTTAAATTGCCATACACTTAGCATTTAGGCGATTGCTGAATACGCTTAAATCAGGAACAATAGCAGTAAGGGTCCTAGAAAAAACGATAGCTATCAAACTAAGTCGTAGAAAAAAGATGTTAGATGCTATCAGTTGCTAAAAGAGCATCAAAAGGCTCTAATGTTGTTAATTCTATCTCTATGTCTAAGTTGGCAAAAAGTCAACATTTAAGTGGTAGGAGCTTCAATATATACGCTCGTTACAAATTCTATCAACTTCTTATAGTTTCTAGTAAATATGTTTCATTCCGCAATCCTTGAAAGGCAGGAAATACACACAATGATTCTGTATCTTCGCTCTTTTCTACTGAGTAGTCATAAGGGTATGAGTACTCTAAAGTATCGACACTTCAAATAGCAAAATGTTGGAAACACGTTTCAAGTAACGAGTCTTAGATAAGAGTCACTAATGTTGGTTTGATAAACCTCAACAAGAGACAAGGACGTACCGGAAATGACAATGATTAGAAATAGAATAAGAAAGTCACAGATCCATCTCAATCAACATCAGGGGAAGCTTTGTTGCAGTCATGTGTCGGACGAAGTAGAAGAAAACTGTGCAAATTTGGTCCAAAAGGACGGCCAAGTAAACTTGTTATCCAATTAATTTAATTCAGTGCAAGAAACAAGACTCTTTGATAAATGGGAATGAAATTCGTTTATTGCTTGTCTGATCCCAAGAACCTATTATTATCGAAATAATGAATTCTTCCAAGATGTCATTATCGGAGTGTGTAGGAATAAGAATTGAGTACCATCGTATTGGTAGAAGGACATATTCCTTAAGGAAAATCATTATTACCAAAGATGATCGATTTTTAAGTTGGAAGTATTATAGTGTTTAAACCTCTGTTCTATGCGGGTTTTAAGATATAAAAGAAGATTTTCTGAAATCATCAATCTCAAGGTTGGGGTTCCTTGATTGAAGACTAAGTTATGGTGTGTATATTTTGTTTACTCGACTTATGAGGGAATGGCCTGTTCTAGGGAAAAACATTATTGATAAGATTCTTTATGGCTGAGTCTAGACTAAAGCTTAAATTGTTCGCTTAGAACGAGTGAGAAATGATTTGTTCGAAAAGGATACATACTCGCCACTTTACTCGAGCTTCTAACTTCATTGTCAGCTTTTATAGAGGATAGGGAAGAAAATTAATAAAATATAGGAATTATTATCAATATAAAAGCAGATATATTTGTGGGTTGGAATGACCTTGTACATATTTATTTATTATGAGGGTGCTGTATTATGTGTGTAAACAATATATAATTGTTAGAGCATATGATTGTAAGTAATTTTGTGAAAGAAGTTATGATCATATTATATGACTAAGAATTATAGAATATAGGGTGAAATTATATGACTGAGGGAAGATAATTGTTAAAGTTGATAATGATTGCATTTATAATGAAAAGTGTAGCTGGGATGGGGTAGGATATATGGTGGAAGGACATGACGCTGAGTGGATACGGAGGTCAGAAGAGGGAGAAGGTGTGTTGATGCTTAAGGATGCTGGCATAAGATCAGTTAGGTCTAATAGATTGTACTACTATGGCATATCTAGCTACGTGATTGGGTTGCATTGATGAGTCAAGCCTAGTGATTGGCCCGTTGATGCATGTGATGTGGGTTGTGCAATGTTGACGAAAAGGTGGAGGGTGTGATTCGTGTTTGGAGGAGTTGATAGGGGTTGGTTTGGTTTACAGTTTAGTTATTTTGGTTGGTGCGAGGCGCGAGCCTTTAGTTACTACAGTGAAACTCAGAACAAATAAAGTGTTTACGTCACCCTTATGTGGGAACTAACATTGTGGGGAGGGTGTATTTCTCTAATATAGCAGTGACAACTTGTTGATGACTTCGTGGTTAGGATTGGGGCGGGGAGAAGCTCAAGCACGCACAGTGTGTTGTAGCAAATTAGCTACGGAACAGGGAGGTGTTGTGCGTGCACTTGCGGATTTTTGCGGACGGGCGTCGGCGGTTGATCACTCTTCCACGTCTGATGCTACGTAAGTGAAAATAACTCCCACTTAAAAAGGGACTCAATTGGGAAAAAGGCGGGGGGGGGAAAAAAAACCTATCAAAATGACAGGAACCAAGAGATTCTAACTAGCTTTTAGATAGCTGTAGATTAATTTGTATCTTAAATGCTTGAGTATGGAACTAACTGTATTCTCTCAGTGATACTGTAGGATAGAGATATAATTTTATTTTTGGTACTGTTGCAGACTGAAGTTGAACTTCCTAGTATAATTCTCTTCTGATTCTAGTTTAAAAGTGTCGACATTGTCCATACTGGTTCCGAGGGTATACGGTAATCATTTTGGTTAGGCCTAATACATCCGAACGCCGGTTGAAGCGTGATTTAGCGATAATAGAATCCTACAGCCGTAAAGTTGGGGAGAAAATGTTGTTATTTAATGAGGTGAACTCTGCTTTTGGTATACGCTAAGATTGTGGTGGGCTTCACTTTTTTCAAGCTATTTCAACTGTCTAGTGTGAGGATAAGCATTGAAAGATCCGTTAGGTTGTTGAGCTGAGAGATCTATATCTACTATTTGCTCAAAGCAATATAGTTTGTTATGTAAAGTATAGTCTGTCTATCGTAATGTAGCTGTATTATGGGTTGTGAAAGTCTTCCACATTTGGAAATTCTCAATTTGAATCTTTTCAAGATTTTTCTCAATGTATGTACTTTAACTAAAGACCAAAGTGGAGTTCCTCTGCGACTGTAGTGACTATTATGTCTTGGTATCTTTTAGTATATTTGATATGTTGTCACTAAAAGGAACTAATCATCACTATTAATAGTGAATGGTTAGTATTAGTTTAAGGGTTTGTGTTTGATGTGACATCGGGTCAAATGTTCTTTCTGGAATCCTTTAGAGTCGGGAAGTATACTTGCAAGGTATATGTTTATGTTGTAAGGCGCTAATCATTTAATGGATTCAGACTAAAAATAACTATCTCTTTCCAAATTACGATGTCAAGTGAGGATTTTACATCTGGTCTTGTAACATTGATGAGAGAGAGATTGTAGTTGTAAGGTTTGAGTGTATGGTAGACGATGTTCTTGTAAGGTTATAAGGGTTGAAGGTTCTAGTGATAAAGAAGATATTCAAAAGAGTGAAGTGTTCTTGTCTTGGGGAGGTATTGATCATAATAGTGAAGTTATGGTAAGTTATTAGAACCAATTGTGGTTTGTTAGTATGAACGGGGGTGTACTTGAGTGTTATAATAAAAGTTGAATGTTCTTGTTGAGTGCTTTTAGTTTTTAATCTTAGAATTAATATTAGTTTTATTTTTAGTATAAAAATAGTTTGAAACCAAAACCAAAAACTTTTATGACAATCAAGCTCGATTTACAACTTGAACGTAGATTTCCATTCACCTCTCACCGAGGAAAACGATACCCGTGTTGATTACTTATTATTCTTTCCTAAGAATAATTTGTATGATACTTTGCTTACGTATATGTATTTCTATAAATATATATAATATATTTGAGAGTTTGTTTGATACGTGTAAAAACGACCAACATCATTTATCTTAAAGGTGGTAGCGGAAATGGTGGAGAGAATATGTTAGCCATCTATATAGTGGTAGAGGCGTGATTGAGGTTTTTTGTGAAATAAATTAGGTATGAAAAATGAGTGATATAACCGTTTATAGTTAAGGAGCGGATCCTTAAAGATAGAAAATGGTTGATATATTAACAAAAGAGTGGGAACGAATTACTTTGAGGAGTTTTTATTATTTGATCGTACAGCGAGTGACGATAAATGTGTTTTTTGTGAAGGAAAGAATCAAGTAAATGAATATGATAATGATCAAAGTGATCTAAACGAAAACCTTTAGGGATTAAGATGATTATGCATGTGTACTCGATAAATTTTAGTGACACGAGGTAATACTCTAAATGCAAAAGACACATGCAAATGACACTAAGTCACTTAAACGTATTAATTATAACAATTAATATAGTCTGGGTGCACAAGAAAAACACGTAGATCATATAAAAGGTCATATAACACTATGATTACGTCACATGCATATATCATACAAAACATGTTATCATTTAACATTTAATAACATATATCTTAAAGATAAACTTAGAGATATTAAATCAGGATTGCTAACCAAAAACAAAACCGTCCAAATAATTATCCATTCAACAATTAAGCAAGTAATCATTGAGTATCAAAATAGCATGAAGAAGTATACTCATATCACACGAGAACAAGTTAACATTTTGAAATCATAAAAATACATATGCGAGGAACAAGTAGTCAAGATCGACTAAGGATTTAACTAAGTACTACTTGTTTAATAAGTAATCATAATAAACTACAAAGCTCATCAATGTAAACTAACATTAGGCATAGTTAGAAAGATCCATTTAATCTAGTTAACATTGGCCTTGATGCTGTAGCTTATACGCTCTTCGTTAAATAGGAGTGTTGAAGTTTCTACCTAGATACAGCCAAGTGGCTATGTGGATCATTGTCTCTGGCTTGGTTGCACTACGTAAGACCCTCTCAGTGTAATGGCGTCTAATGCCGTATGAGACGTCTTATTTCGGCTCACAATAAATGCTAGATCTTGTCAGATTTAGAAAGTGTGGAAGATAAAGTTTATGTGACACTTTACCACTCTGTAGATTGAATATAATCCATCAGAGCTCACGAAGGTAGTGACAGTGAATAGTCAGTGTAAAGGCAACCTAAGTATATCTCACATCTATGCACAGGTAGCTCTTTAAATGAGAGCTGACGATCACCGTATGAAACGATGATGTTGCTCCGTTCTCCACTGTTCATGACAATATGATACTTTCAGTTATTTTATGACCTTGTGTTGTTAGACATCGAATGCGAAATCCTGTTACTAGAGTGCTGGATACTAATGTTGCCCTACATTGTGTTTCACCATCATCTCTCATCATAGATGTGACATCATGCTACCACAATGTGATATTCTTATCACGTTCTCGCAAACCAAATAGGTGTGTAGATCGAACTATATTGACTCATAGATAGTCACACTTCATCTCTGTGTTTAAACTCCTCACATTGTGCTATCGTACTGTCCTCTTCTCTACCACAATGTGTCAATCTCAACTCAAGTGACATCCTGTGAATAATCTCGCAATAGCTCAGAATATATATCGCAATAACTAATAGCCTTATACTATGTATATGGAAAGAGTACAATTGCTGTGTGATCCTACATACTACCAACGATACGTGTGTCCTACTACATAGATGAAACCCTCTATCCATGTGTATCTTACCTTAGCCTGATTAAGAGTTCCAATCGTACGTTACCATGTAGAGTGGGAGAATGAGAACATAAGTTATCGACGCTTCTATCACTTTGTGGATTTGATGTTTGTAGTCAAGAGAACAAAGTTGTGATTTGTGTGATACATCATGATCCTACTAGCGAGATGTATCGATGAGATAACATTGGACAAGAGGTTGTGTTTCCTAATACTGTGGCTTCTTGTGTCACTGACGTGTGTAGATGTTATCTTCAAGATCTTCAAACATCTCCCCAGATGCGTGCTTATTAATGATTGACCTTGTTGTAGTGTGGAGGATGTCGCTCACTACTTTGTGATGAAGAACTGTTCTAGCTTCTAGTAGCTGGCGTACTGGGTGATAAATGGAGATGAATAGAATACAACGAGTTTGTGCTTGTGGGGATCGGATGGAAGTATGAACCCGAGGAGCTGAGAACTTAATGAAGTTATGCCTCTGGTCTAAAGATATGAGATAGAGGACTTTCAGATCAGTTCTACTTTGTGTAGAAGTAGAAGAGGCAGTGTCGCACAGTGTGTAAGCAATCACTAAGAATTGTGAATTTGTTATCGTGGCATGTTATGTTAGATACTACTGGAGAGTAACTCCGTCGATGGTGACAATGTGCAATGGTTTTTCATCGCTAGTTGTATGTTGCAGAAGAATAGCGCATATCTTAATGAATCGGATTGTAGCAGATTGTTGCAGGTGAGTGGCCTAGTAGTTATTAGAGAATTTAGTGTGAGAGCTGTATATGACTTGACGGTTTGTCATAATAAGTGCTGTCTAGTCTCTATTCTCGCCTAGATGACCTTTATAGAGAGTGTGAAGTGACCAGACTTATTTTACTCGGATTGTGTTGGAGTCACATATGTATACGCGCATCGCAAGTATCTATTCACGTATAAGGTATTGAGGGTGTCTTGTTCTATCAACCTGTATGTATGAGTTGGTGAGACTAGAACCGACTTTTTGGTGTAAGAGGGTTGTATAACAGCGACTTCGATGTAGAATGTAATGTAAGAGCTCATAAAGAAATGGGAACGTTGAAGGATAGAGGATTGTGTGTATGTTGAGAACTGTATCATTAGAGAGAACGCCATGGTCTTAGCTCGAGGGATTTGCGTTTGTCTCGCTGTTCAGCTCAGATCAACTAGTTATGCTTTGTACAGCTTGTAAATAGATGGTATCTAGAAGATGTTAGATTACTGAGTACAACCATCTACATCTGTCAGAGATGAAGGGCGCTAATGTTCGTACTGATCTTCGATTTAGTTCAGTATATGCGCGGCCTGTGCTCGGTTGATTCAGTGTAAAAAGCCTTTATGTTATAGTCCGAGTTGATTCTCCCCTTATTCTTTTTTGAAAAAATTAAAGGTGTCTCAAGAGATTAGTCATGTTTATGTTGATTAAGCACAGAGAAGTCAAGAGAGAGTGTATAAAACATCTAGGACGAGTTCGCTAAATTGTGCGCGTCTCGTAGTGAGAAGTGTCAGACGCTGAAGTAGCTAGTGTGGCTTGTGTTGTGGCAGTGGTTCTATGTAAGGGCCAGCGATCATGTATATGTTGTATGAGTAGCTTGGTGGATACTTGTGAAATGCGTGTCGTCTGTTTTACTGCGCGAGAAAGAAGAGGTGCTTACGTGTAGAGTGCTCTGTTGGAGTCTTCAGACATACATGAAACACCGATTTATCAAAAGAATCTCAGAGTGTGTATAGTTGATTTAAGAAGTCCATCATGTTGCAGTTTCTAAATGTGTTTCTTGTCAACGTATCCAAGATGATAGTGCCACAAGAGAGTAAAGTCCAAGTTTATCTTGGCTCTTTTATTGCTAATAGAATAGATAGAACTATCAATTTAATTAGAACAATGCAAATCAATTTCATAAATACCATCATGAGAAATAGCATAAAAATAAACTCAGTTATTTTTAAAAACTAAAATTTTATGATTCTTAATAAAACAGTTAACAAAACCATTATCTTCCATACAAAAAACTGAAATTACACCTCTAGTAATAGAAGGTGTATAGTGACAATCGTCTAAAACAATACATAAACCATTAGGAAGAATAAAATCAGAACTTTTTGTGGGTCGCAGTTTCGACAGTTTGCCCGGCGACCATTCCCCGTATAATTTTATTAAAACACCTGGCTTCAGATCTTACTTCCATTGAGTCCTTGGTAGTATACTGATTATGTTGAGCCCCATAAACTAGTTTCATAAACCTAAGATTTATTAGGGAAAGAGTAAAGTTCTATTATGAAGATGCTTGTAGTTCTAGCACTACTAGACTTATTCTTCTTATTTATGGCTAGGTACGCAGGACAGATCCTCCTCCAGTGGCATACCTCATGACAATGATGGCAGGTTGCATCCTTTGCAAGGTGCTCTTTTTATGGTGGAGGGGGAATCTTAGCTTTGGGATCATAAGCAAGCTTAGCTTTACCATTACCATGATTCTTTCCCTTAGTAGCAACTCGCGGTATCTTGTTCTTGTTAATTTTCTAGATCTTCCCTACTTTGATCACAAGCACAACAGGGGTAGCATATTTCTTAGGAAGCCCTTTTCATGTAACTTGAGCATGGAATGCAACTGATTTATTATCTTCCCTCTGCCATGCATATTGTAATTCTGAACGAATCCATCATACTCCTTGGACATAAAAATTAAAATTAAGTTCTCTGCAAAGCCTAATGACATGGGGTGACCAAGGTATTCCAAATTATCTATATAGCTCTTCATCTTTAGAACATGTGAGCTAACAGATTGACCTTCTTCTTGTTTGCACGCATGGAAAGCCTTTACAGTTTCAAGAAGTTTATGTTATGCTTGTTATGAAAACAAGGTTTTTAGCTCAAGAAGCATGTCAAAGGCAACAAAGTGCTCCAGATTCTTTTGAAGGTCCAGAGTCATGCTAACGAGCATAAGACAAGCAATCTCCTTAGATGCCTTAACCCAACGAGTGTGGGCAGCAAGAATATCTACAGGAATCTGTTGTTTAGGAGTTACAGGAACTGGAGCAGCGGGTATGGGATGCTCTAAATAGGTTAACACAATACTTAAATTATGATACCAGTCGAGGAAATTTGGATCTGGAAGTTTTTCTTTTTCAAGAAAATACCTGAAAGTCAAATTGTTGACGATTTGACCAGCGAATGCCATCTACAATAAACAAAGTTCAAAGATTTGTTATTTTCAATAATTAATTCTTTTAAAAATTAAATGCCCTTTATTTTTAAATAAAAAGCAATTAATTTACTAAAATACTAATATCCTACTTGAACTCCCACTTATCATAGTAGTCTGACTACTAGTAATTCGCAAGTGCAAGAGGTAAGCAGCGCTTAACAATTGCATTACAAGTGCAACACTTAGATTTATGAGACCCATGGCATATGATAACAATCTGTAAATGTCATATGGCATGTTTCGTCACAACTTCTGCCTCAGGTCGAAAGTCTGACCAACCATACTCGATTAAGTCATCCAATTCAAAGACATGTGAAAATTAACATACGTTTGACCTATAGAGAAAATTCACCTTAGGTTGCAATTCACCTGAGGTCTGACCACAGAGTAAAAAATGATTACAAGTGTCCTTGCATAATTGGACAGCAAAGACTTAAATTTAAAATAGGGTATCACATAATTCTTGATAAAAACCTCTATCAAAAATGTACAAAGAAGCATGTATACATCTATGTAACACAAGTTTGCAAAAAACAATTTTTTTGACTTTAGGTGCACTTTTCTCACATGACAAGATTAAAGAATGACCAAACCTTATATTGTACTTTGCATGTGTCTAAGGACACAATTTCTTCTAATAATTACCTCATATGCTAAAGCATGTAGAGGCACAGTAAAAAATTAAAGGTCAGTCAAACCTTAGACCATTTTCTAAAGCAATAAACTTGCAAGAACTCGTGGGAGAAAATTATGGTATGTAAGTCCAACCCTATGCGTTCTGCCTTGCAAGTCATTAGTATGAAGAAAATTTCATCATTGATAAATTAGCACAAAACTTTAAGTCTATAATTAGACTTTATTAAACCAATAATTCAAGCAAGTTCGTCGCAGGAGAAAATTATAGTGTAAACCTAACCTGACTTTATGACACATAAGCTCGCAAGAAAATTGATTCAATTAAATTTTATTTTGATAGTTTATTTTCCGTTTCATTCCAAAAATCTTTTTGCATATAAAAAAGTCACAAGGAAAATATAAGCACATAAAACAGACAAAAAAGGAGGTGAAGGTGAAGACAGACTCTAAAATTGCGATAAATAAATAAAGCACGTTGTTCACATAAAAATTCGCGGTTTCTATTCTCATTACAAAGATAGAGTCTTTCCCAACTTTTAGAGTATCAAAAGGCTCCCACTTGTTATTAGAACGAGTCTAAAACAAATAGTACACATACACCAATATTAATTGGTTGCAAAAGCCTGATGACCGGATAATATATATAAGTTCATCTTTACAATAAAAATTAATATATATGTTCAAGTCCTTTTTTTATTTACCGATTAACCAATAATTGATATATGTCAAGATCAAGTTATTAGCTAATTATTCATGACAAGAATGCATGTTATTGTCGTGATTTTACTAAATAAAACAATTAACTAATTATACGAAGCGAAAAAACTGACGGTTTTGTAACATGTAAAAACCCATTGATCTAGCCACATAAACCCACGACCTAGGATTTTCTAAAATTAATTTTAAAAAACAATTTTGGTCGATTTTTAACACTAAAAATGCCCCAAAGGGCTTGATTAAAATAAATTAAAGAAACACAAAACCTAGGGTTTTTAGATCGCTTTTTACGTTTTTTAGGTGTAACCCATAACATCAAACGAAATGCTCGTGATGTCACATATGAGATTTGATCAACTAGTAACCAATTACTATGAGTACGTAGTAGATGGATGTAGTTTGATGTTTATGAATTAACAAATAAAATAACACATTATTTTACCAACATCGAATTAATTAAATTACTAAGACAATTGATATATTCTTGATCTTGGATCTTGATTCTTAAAAACTCACTAAAAGTAATGCAATCAATCATCTCTATTAGGTTGCTCAATATTCACGTCAAGGAATACACTAGGGTGCTGTACTTGATTCACACAAGCACGTTTTACTTTGGTATATTATGATGGCCGATCAAAACCTAAGGTTGTAAGGGTGATGCCCGATTGGTTTGAGTTAAGGGAGAGGATTATTGTTTTCTTTGGATTTAAGGTTAAGAACATGAGGACAATAATGAACTTCAAGGTTTCCCTTATATAATAAATACCTAGGCTTTATCCTCCAAGAATATCCCAATTCCTTGGATAACTAGATTCGACCAAGCAGGGTTCTTAGTATTACCTTTCAATTGTTCGATTCGTTACTAGATATTTAATTAAGTCCTTTTAGTTATTTAAATCATCTAACGATATAAATAATGACCGTTAAGTACCTTTAATCATTTTTGTGAATCATATTAATATAGTTAATAAATATACAATAAATATATTAATTACATTAATAAACGTATCATCTGTGTAAACGTGTGTGCCCCCGATAGGCTTATGTATTTCTTAGCCATATAAATATTAACTAGGATATGAGCATTTTCAACAATTACTTGATGAGCATACCATTATAATACATGTTTTTACACATGAGTGTTAAGGTTAACCGACCTGCTTCACCCCATACTCAGGTGGGAGGCGGCGTTAGGCATCAGGTTCGCAATGGTTTACCGACTAAAGTAAGCTAGGAAGTGAACTCATCGAAGAAAGATGAGAAGAAGCGCTAAATGGGTGTAGGGCTACTAAAGAAACCTGTGGATAATAAAAAATACAGCAAAATGAAGGATGAAGAAAATCTAATGGGAAATGTTAGTTTTTGGGGGTAGTATTTTTAAAATGATCTGAGTTTGCTGGGAACAGAGGTTAGTGGCAAATGGTAAGATTGGTTGGGGTTGCTGAAGGAAATCTGTCAGAAGTTGTGAATATCAACACTAAGAATAGATTTGAGGTTTTAGGAGAAGAAAATGAAAGCGAGGACTTTGATAGTTAGAAGGAGGTGAAAATTCATATGGATGTTGCTTGTCATACGGGCATTCCTGTGGGTCAGAAGATGTTATTAGTAGTTGGTCAGCTGATATGGTTAAATTTCATGATGAAGAGTGGACTAAGAGAGTTAAACGGAATGTTACACTTGAGGAGAAGTTGAAGACTAAAATTAGCAATTTAAAGGCTGAATTGGTGCTCCTTAACAGGAATCTTCTTGTTAACGGTAGAATGAATGCGCAAAGGATGGTTAAAGATTCTGAAGAAGCTACTGATGAAAAGGTTAATGGTTTGTATGATGAATTTTTTTATCAAACTTACAAGGCAGAAATTCTTAAGGTGAAAGATTTACGATGGGAAAAAAGTAAGCCTGAAATTGATTTGTTTTTATCGTCAAGAAAACCTTTAACTGATGTCATGATGGATATGTGGACTTATGATATGATGGATTACTATTTGGAAAGGTGAAATTAGAAGTGATGAAAACAATGGCATGGTTTTTACGCTTAAAATGGATTATGGGTCTGTTTTTGGTTGTACAACATTTCTTTCTTCTTTAGTGACTCAAGTAATGTTGATACTTTTGCGTATAGTGATTCTGGTTTAGTTCAAATTAGATATGTCTCAGTTTGTATTGGCCATGGTCCAGTTCAGTATGCTCTTAGTTCAGTTCTATGTGTTTATTCAGAATATAATTCCTACTAACAAGTATCAAGATATATTTAAACTCTGCTCTTGTTTATTTAAAATTATATTCTGCATTAAGCATGTAAATGTATTTGGATCCTATTTTAGAGCCAACCAATATTCTTTGTTTTCTGATAAAAGTCATAGATAATTTGAAACCCTTAATCAATATCTAGTTTTCTTGTGGTCTGCTTGTTGCAGTTAGATCTTCGAAACATTCACTGATACGGATGAGCCACGCTACCAATAGGACCCATGTCCAAAGCGAGGCCTAGTGCATCTCAGCCATCAGAAACCTCGTTCAAGCGTAAACGTGGAGTTTTTCAAAAAGATTGTCAGTACTTACTTTCCTTATCTTGGTTGAATATTTTACTTACATTAGTTGGCACAAATCTAATGTTTCTTTTGTAATTTTATTTGATATGTTGCAGTGCAACATATGATGTATGGTTTTAGAGATGATTCTAATGTAAGCTCATTCTTTCATGTCACAATACTTTATGTTTGACTTTTACCTAAATGTTTCAAGACTCCTGATATGTTATTAATATTATAAGCTGTTTGTAACTATACTGAATCACATTTAAATTTTTGCGAGAAAATACCTCTTATGTAAGTTCAAGTGTTGAAAGATCAAACTGTAAGATGGGCCTTTTTGTCCCTGGTCACATGAATGTCTTGTTTCCTATTACCTTAATGTAGTAGCTAAGATGTGTTGTTTAAAGGGTTGAACAACCTAGGGATTAGAAGATTAGACCTCATCTGAGTTTTTTGCTTGTTTTCCTGTTTGTTGCTACATAGTTTATGTTAGTAGGTGCTAACTGGATATAAAACTGTACTTAGGTAGTTGTTTTTTGTACATTGATTTTTATGACATGAATCGTAAGTTAAGACTCTAATGTGGTTGAGGTTTCAAATCCAAAAAGAGACTATCTGATGACATCAAATAATGTCTATTTTGTAGCATCATTTATCCTATGTTATTAACCCATTTTGTATAATTATTGCAAAGAATTATTACTTAATCGTTTATATTTGAGAATTGCAGTAATTATGGAGTACTTGGTGAAGTTATGCTAAAAGGCACACATTCTGGAGCATAAATGAAGAGTTCGAGAAAGTCTACTGATCTGACAGCAAAAAACACCGTATTATTCTAGACCTATACGACGTATCCAAGACTTTGACGAATCAAAAGACCATTGCCTGACTTTGAAGAATACGCCGTATCCACATCAACGATACGCCGTATATAATACTTTGGTCAACGAAGAAGAATCAACTGGTTTTACCTCAATACGCCATATCCATCAAGAAGATACGGCGTATCCGTGCCTGTACTCACCAAAAGACCATAAAGGAATAAAGCTCAATACGCCGTATCCAGAAGTCCAATACACCGTATTGGAAATATGGAATGAATATAATATTCTGGAAGATATCAAGCGTGGTCCCTACTCCAAGAAATCGCCAATACCCCGTATCCCAGATTGCTCGATACGGCGTATCGACGAGTTTCCAGACTCTATAAATAGACGATCAAAAACTTAGTTTTAGGTATGCAAGTGAATCCCTTAACCACCAAGTCGACCCAGAGACGAATAAAAGAGCCTAGAAGTTCAGAAAAGAGCCTCAAGATGATAGGAAAACTCTTCGCGCAACCGAATACGCGTTCGATTAAGGTTTCTTTATTTTAATCATTCATATATCAAACCGTGTGTATTTTTACAATGACTATCGGCTGATACCTTTAGGTATCGGCCATGTTTATAAAGATCTAATGTTTGGTTTGTTTATCTTGATTGCTTAATTTATTGTTGATTGTTATTTATGTTTATCAATTTATATTCGTTTACGTGCTTAAGTATGCGACCTATCATTTAACTGGGTCTAGTCCTACATATTTAATGCGCTGTAACTTTGGTGTTGTTTAGGCGTAGGCTAAGAGTCTGAGATAGCTCTCCGTATTGTAATTTATATATCTAGAATCATAAGATCACAAATATTGACCTATCTTTTCCCTTTGGTTGTGAGCTTAGTTAGCCATAAGGTGACCTTGGTACCAACGAGTACGTTCTAATCAATTGGTAAGGACTCGGACAGTGGACTACTAGTATATAAAGAGCCGTTAAGCAGTAAGTGGGTAAAGTCTCCATGAGCTAGGGTTTAGTAAGAGCACCATTATTAATCTCCTAAAATAGATTATAATCAACAAATGCTTGCTTTATGTGGATGCGTCTAATTGTGATAGGATTAGCGTGTCTAGGTCTTAGAAAGAAGTTCCGCCTAAGTCTAGGAATGATATGCCTCTTCGAGATAAGACAATCATTGAACTAAATAAACAAACCTGTGTTTTTTTAGATTATTCATGGTTGATATGTTTTCCTTATATTAGTTCTCGACCGCTTCTCTATCGTTTGTTTGTCTTCTTGTGTGTGTTTATTGCTTTACTTGTCATCAAAACCTTAGGTTAGATAACTAAACCCTCGCGCTAGTCTCTCAGGCTGAAACCCCCTTTTGCATTAGTTTTATGTTTAACTTAGATAACTAAAATATTGATAGATTAGATATTAATGCTCTCGCTCTTAGTGATTGACACCCTACTTATCACGAAACTACTACCGATCAGGTACACTGCCCGTTAAAGTGTTGTTTTTGGTTTAGTCGGCAAAATATAAATTTAAAGCTTAAATCAATAAAATATACACCACACAACGACACATCAAGTTTTTGGCGCTGTTGCCAGGGGGTGAAGTTGTTTAATTCTTGTTTTTATTAGTATTTTTGGTTTAGTGTAGATTAATTTGCATATTTGTGTGTTTGATTTATGCATTGTATATTTTTGCATATTGTGTGTTTGTGTGTTTTCTGCATTATTCATAGTACGCTGTAAAAAAAATTCAAACCAATACGGCGTATTCAATTTATTGGATATGGCGTATAAATTTTTTTCAAAACCAATACAGCGTATTCGA
Source organism: Tanacetum coccineum (assembly GCA_026074375.1). Classification (NCBI taxonomy): domain Eukaryota; kingdom Viridiplantae; phylum Streptophyta; class Magnoliopsida; order Asterales; family Asteraceae; genus Tanacetum; species Tanacetum coccineum. Next base: position 60,894 of record BQNB010006188.1, on the reverse strand, counting down.
CTCTATCATCAATATTGCATATTCAGTTCACTGAATACGGCGTATTAAGCTATTTGACAGTTTCATTCCTAGCGAATTTATTACAGGTTAATATGGACGACCCCAACATTACTATGGAGAAGTATATCAAGCTTGAGGAAGAAAAAGCTCGTAGGCGTGGTAAGGTGTATAACTAGGAAACTACTACGTATGGTAAGATCTAGGATAATGAAGACGTTCACGACCTCGGATCTGTTGAAACTAAATTCCCAGCTATATTCTTTAACGACATGTTAACACCTGAAGTAGCACTCTCGTGTGAGCCTACGTTAAGTTCTTTTAACAACGATGAAATTTAGACTTATAAGATCATTTGACATTCGACGATGAAGATTGCACGGTAATTTTCGACAAAAATTCATTTTCTTTGAAAAAAATTTCTGTCAAAATTTAAAAACGGATTCAGAAAATGATAATGATAAAGTCAATATGCCTTTGCTCCAACCAAGCCTACGGTCAGTTATTTTGATGATTTAGACAACTTTAAAGATTTTGAGAAAGAATTTCCAGCCATTGTTTATAATGATGGCTTCAAAGTTCTAAATTAGATTTTTTTAACTGAAACCCGTGATAAGTCCTCAACATATCGATGAATTTAATTTGAAAGATGAAACATCATTCTCTGAATGTGATGAAAAGGAACAAAATATTTTTATACTTTCCACACACTCCCCCAATGATCAATTGCATTTTATAAGTAATTTATCCCGATGATTCAAAAACGGATAAGGACAATGATGATGATAAAATCGATATTGAACACTCTTCGGGGGATATGTCTGTCATACCATTATCTAATGTAATGAATGTTGATGTTGGTGTCTATGCACAAGGGTCAAATAAGCTTTTGGAAACAAGTCATGATACATCTAATAAATTTTTCAAAACTGAAACTTTTATCAAGGGATTAAATTTTAATATCATGACTTGGAATAATCTTAACAAAGGGATGTCATTCATTTTCCTAATCAAGAATTTGTATGTGCCATTTGGCATCCCGTTCGACCCCAAATTGTTTTGTAAGGATGGGATTAAATTGGGGCAAGTCTAACTTAAAGACTTTACTATAAACAAAAGTGCTTGCCGGGAGACAACCCAAAAATGTATTTTCAATTTTTATCAAGTCTGTCTTCCCAGACTGTCTATACGGCGTATCCAAACCCCATGGATACGGCGTATTGACTATCTGGACGTTATCCAATCTTTATTTTCAGCATAGTCTATATGGCATATTCGTTAAACGAATACAGCATATTCGATATAGGTATCAATACACGGAGGTAGTATTGCATTTGTTTTCTGAGAATTTATACAGGACCTCACTGGAACGAAAATGACGACGTTAGTGGAGTATCTTATAACACCCCCATTTTTACATATAGCAGCAGAAGCTAATCTGGGGTATTATTTCATAGTACAACAGTCATAATCATAGAAAACGAATCGTAAAGAGACGTTTTTAAAAGATAAGTTATCATTCATTTATTCATCAGAGTTTTTACAAAAAGTGAGGTCCCAAAATCTACATAAAACATAAAGTTTGAATGATAACAGTTTAGCCATCTTCAAGTCTGTGCCACTCCGTGCTTTATGTTGCTCAATTACATGAGATAAGCATGGTAAAAAGTCAACACAAAGGTTGAGTGAAATTCATAGGTTTAAGTAAAGTAGTTTGAATACAAGTTTAATAGTGGGTTACGTTATTATACACCCATAGTTTGTAATAATTGCATGCATATACAATTTATCATATAAAACAATATTATTGCCCTAAGCACATGACACCGAAGCCTTAGGTTAATCAATAACCACCAATAATTTCCCCAACGGGTGTCTTTGCCAAACACCTGCAAAGTTATTCAAATAATGGTTACCGGCAGTATAGGTACACCAACGGGGAGTCCAGTCCCAAATAGATCTATTCACACCATTCGCGCTTACCCCGACGAGTAGTTAACAGTTCATGATATTGGGGACTTAATGGCAAAAGTAGGGACTTAGGCAATAATATATCAAGATAGCATACAGAAAAATACTTGCATTCATGGTTTATAGCATGTAACCCCTTCGTGGGTTTAAGAAACATTTAAAAGATTAAATGCGAGGCTATGAAATCACCTTATAAAGTTCAGGGTAAATCTGTATGATGGAAATGTATATGAATGAAAGTATTCGGCTTCGTCACACAGCTGGGTAATATGTCAAGTCTTTGTTTGATTGGATTGTTTTATGTCTAATGAAATATCATTTTGATTGGATTTATTATGGAAATATTGTATCACTGTTCGAGCCATCATAATTCAGAGGTCATGTAGTAAACATTTGAGGAGCCAGGACACTTTAAATCGTAAATCTAGCAAACTCGTCAAAACGTATACCCAAATAAACACTTATCATGAAGCTCCCTTTATTGTGATACATTATAGTTTTAAGTTCTCAAAGCTAGAATAATTTATATATATTTTTTTTAGAATTAATATAAAAATATAATATTTTATAAGTTTGCAGAATTGGCAATATATACCTTTGGTTTATAAAACTTTTACAAGTTTAGTCCTTTATATAAAAAGTATATATATATTAAACCTTTAACTTTGAAACTTGGAAAAATAGGTCCTTCTCCCCCCATGTTAGTAGAAGGCCGGTGGCCTCCCTACACACGGAGGTTGAAGATGATCGTAGGGGTTGACTGTTTTCTTTCTTCCCAAGTGAGCCGCCAAAAGTGAGGGAAGATACCCCCCCTATTTCTACCTTCTCTTGCGTCAATCTTTGAAGCCTAATACCTTCGGCATTCCTTCCCCTCATGTTTCCTTCTCTGTTTGGTGCGTCCTCGAATCCCATAACTCTTTCTCGTTGTATACGAACCACAGGAGACCTTAGCCGAAGGGTTGGAGTAGCTTCCTTGTGGGGCTCAAGCCTTGGTTCCATCTCTCACTCTTCATCGTAGTCCTCACTGAAGTATTCGAGTTCAGTTCGAAGGTCTTCATTACGTATCTGCCTTCGTCGTTCTCTTAGGAGAGATTCAAGGATTTCATAATTTGCCTCCACGAAGGCAGGGCTAATCGTAGGGTTACGATTAGTCAAAGTGGAAGCATGATATGCAAATGGCGTGTTTTCAGGAGTAGTGGCAGCTGTTAATACAAATAAATCAGTTTTAAACAAATTGTTTTACAATCAACTTAGACTAAGGTTTTATTAATAACAAAACATAACAAACCTCTTATTATCTCACAAACATGATTTCTTTACTATCTCCCATCTTTGTAGAAAAACACATGCAACTTGAAAAAGCATGCAAATTCTTTTAAAACCCTAACTTTACACAAAATCATCTTACACTTATTTTCTCATTTAGTATATAATCAAATGCAACAAATCCAAGGAAAATCTCATAAGATTACACAAGATATCTCAAGATTTTATAATTCAAAATTCGAATTTTGTTACTGTATTCTGATGCCCTTAGTTTTGCAAGCCGGTGCCCTTTGTCAACAGCACCGGAAGAACCGGCCTACAGTAAATTTTTTGGCTATAAATACCAAGCCATTTCTTATGTTTTCACACACCTTTCTCATCTAATCTTCTCTCTAATCAACTGATCTCTCTCTCTAGCATCTCTTCTTCTAATTCTTGTGTAGGTAATTCACTTCAAGAAAGGAATTGCCAAATACGCGAAAGTTTCAAGCACGCATCAAAAGTGTCTTGATCTTGATTCTTCTTCTTACTTATTTCAAAAGATCATCTTGCTGTGATTAATTGTTGTATTGTTAGTTATACATCAAGTGTAGTTGTGTTATCATCGATTCTCGTGTGTGAGAAATTCGGTGATCATCTTTGTAACCTATAGAAGTGTACCATCGTTGTGAAGGCTTCTCCGCCAAGTGAAAGGAGCTCGGTGACTAGTGTTTAACAAACTCTCGAGTAGGTGACTCGGGGAGTGGAGTAGGGCAAGGAAGGTGTCCTTGTAGCCGAACCACTATAAATACTTGTGTCCCGGTGATCTCTTTCTATACTCTATCTTTTCTTTACTCTTACATCTCTTACTTCTTAATTGTCAAACATCAATATCTAGATCACTTCACAAAAAGTTTCAAAAGTGTTAAACAAATCTAAAAAGATCAAAAAATCTTGGAAAAACTATTCAACCCCCCCTTCTAGTTTTCCACAATTGGCATCAAGAGCTAGGTTATCAAAGTTTTTAAAATAAATTGTATTTTAAATCTTTAAACGATTATGGATTCGGAAAACTACAAAGAAGGTCAATCTATGCAACGACCACCTCTCTTCGAGGCAAATTGTTTTATATATTGGAAAAACCGTTTTGAAACTTACGTGAAGTCTAAGGATATTGATCTTTGGTATATCATAGCTCATGGTAACTACAAACCTACCATCAAAGACAAGGATGGCAAGGATGTTGTTACACCATATGAAAAACTTGATGAAAATCAAAAGAAAATGCTTTCCAAAAATGATGAAGCTAAAATGGTTTTATACAATGCTTTACCTAAAAAGGAATATGAAAGAATTTTCATGTGTGACACGGCTCAAAATATTTGGGATTCTTTAATAACTACTCATCAAGGTAACAAACAAGTTAAAGATAATAAAATAGATCTTTTTGTTCAAAAATATGAGGAGTTTACGATTACCGATGATGAAACCATTGATTGTGCCTTTTCTAGATTTAATACCATTATTACTTCTCTTAAAGCACTTGATGAATCTTTTTCAAGTCGTAACCATGTTAGGAAATTCTTGAGGGCTCTTCCATCAAAATGGCGACCAAAGGTAACGGCGATAGAGGAATCCAAAGACTTGTCAAAGCTATCTCTAGACGAACTTGTTGGCAACCTCAAAGTCTATGAAATAGTTCTTGAAAAGGACTTGGAGATTGCAAAGAACAAGAAAGAAAAGTACAAGTCTCTCGCACTCAAAGCAAGACAAGTCTTGAGTGATGATGATACATCTTCCTCGGATAGCAATGATGAGGAATATGCAATGGCCGTAAGGGATTTCAAGAAATTCTTTAGAAGAAGAGGCAAGTTTGTCCGACAACCCTATGACGACAAAAAGAACTTCCGAAAAATCAAGGAAGATAAAAAGGAAGAACGAAGATGCTTCAAGTGTGGTGATCCAAATCACTTCATTAGTGATTGCCCCAAAAACTTTTCCGGTGATCAAAAGGCATTCGTTGTCGGAAGTTGGAGCGATAGTGGAGATGACTCAAAGAAAGAAGAGATTTGTCTCATGGCTCACTCAAACGAGGTATTATCCGATGATCCTTACTATAGTAGCTCATCTTTAGATAACGAATCTAGGGAAAATGAGTATGACAAACTTGGCCAAATTAGTCTTAGAATTATCAACAAAAACAAACATCTAAAGACTAAAAATGGATTGCTCAAGAAGACCATTAACGAACTTAAAACCAAGCTAGACGTATTAGAAAAAGGTAAAGAAACTAGTAGCCATTGTGATGCTTGTAATGAACTTAGATTAGAAGTTAACTCTCTAAGACTAAAACTAGCTAGTTTCGAGAATAGTAGTTCATCTTTACAAAAAATGGTCGAAATGCAAAAACCGTCAAAAGACAAGTGTGGATTAGGATACACAGAGACTATAGCTTCCCCTAGAAACACTAAAATCAAAAATCTAGGAGATCAACTTAAAAAGCTCTCTGTAGAACCGGCTTGCCGGTGCCATTCATCAACAGCACCGGCCAGTTCAAACGAACAGCACCGGCTGTCTGATGACAGTGCAGAAAAAGGAAAAGAATTGGAAACCAACGTAGTTAAACAAAATGACTCCGTTCTAATTACCAAAAAGTCTATTTTAGGTGCACCAAAAGGTAACAAACTACCACCAATTCTAAAACTTGGTCAAGGACATGGAAAAAGTAAAATCCAAACGCCTCATAAAAAAAGGGTGGTGAGTGTATGCGTTCTGCATTTAAAGCATAAAGAACACGGTCAATGGCAGCATTACCTAGGTGCGATGAGCTTCGTCGAGCCGTTAATTCATCAGAGTGGGAGGACATGTTCATCCTTTACTATCGCAGGGCCGTCAGTGAAGACGTGAGGTTAGCAAGGGAAATCAATGCGTTGTGTGTTGGTCTGACTGCTGTTATCGGAAGAAAGGGAGAATTTTTGTTGATGAGCTGGACGTAGTAGGGGATATTTTTGTGCCAGAAAAGAATGGATGTGTTTATAAGGAGAGCCCAGAGGAAAAGATCAGCCAATCCTGTATGAAGTTTGCAGGATTCTGGGTATGGGAGTTTGATTTGCGGGCTCTCGAGAAAAACCTTTCATTGAGAAGCTTAGAGGTGGGGTGTTGTTAGGACCACTCGTTTATGTCGGCTGACATAAAAAGAACAGTGCTTTAAGTGCGTCTAGATCGATCATGTGTTTGATCATGCTTATCGTGTCTGTATTTTTCGATTTCTTATATTCCTGTTGCAGCATTCAGTCTGTATAAGTGGTGGTGTTTGTACTATAGTTTGTTTAGTGTATGTTTGTTTCTATGTGTATCTATTTGTGTTTAAGTGTGGCATTATTAATTAATATGTGGAAAAAAGTGTTTGACAAAAAATAGTTTAACATTTTGTGGTAGATAATCAAATAAAACTAAAGAGTACAATTTATTTATATGTAGGAAGCGTAGGAGAAGTTGGGAATGGAGTGTGTGGAAGTGTTTAGCATTTATTGTAGGGATAAAATAGCTGAATTCATCAGGGAGACCATTGGCAAGTTCATGTCTAGGTCAAGTGTGTGTATCAGCCTTAACTTTCTCTGTGAATCAGTTTTTGTGTGTGCTTTTATGGCGTAATTTGGCTCTAAGTTAGGTGGTAAGGACTTTGGATAACTAATATGTAATTATACTAATAAGTGATATTAACTTGTTGTTTTAAAACACCATACAAACTCAAGCAGAGACACTAAGCTATCGTTTGGTGCAAGCAGTCACAACGTTAATAAAAAAGCAATGGAGAAACCCTTTTTTAGGTCTAGGACTTACATTAGGATTGCCGACTCGATTATGGAGCTTTCAGTCTCCCTTTTATTTCTTTAGGTCGGTGGATGGTTTCTGGAAGAGGGGCCTCTTTGTGGAATTTTCTTTTGTTTTTTTGGCTTATTCTTGGTTCTTCGCTGGTCGTGCAGTGCAGTATGGCTCGGTGGTGGTGTCCCTGTTTTTAAAGAAGAGGACGACACAGTTTGTTAGTGTTGGAGCTATATGTTTTTTGAAAAAAAAAGATAAAAAGAGGTGTAAGCATTCGATATTACCTTTGTCTCCTTGTTTGACAGTGTATTTTTCTTTTCCTTTATCGGCTTGTTCTTGCTCTCTCACAGGTAGTGCAGTTGGCAGTGGTGTCCCTGTTTTTTAAGAGGATGAGGTCGTAGTTTAATACTGTCATAGCTGTATGTTTTTTAAGAAACAAATCTGTAAGAACTTCGTGTTACCTTTATCTCTTTGTTCTGCACTGCTACTTGTGCTTTGATCTGCTGTGTTAATGTCGAAAACATCATCCAGAGTGAAATCTGTGATGTTTGCTAGGGTATTGAAATGAAATTGAAAGATATTGGTTTTCCCCTTAGATGCCAAGACTTCTGGCGGCTTCTTCTTTGGATCGACATGCTTGTAATTTTTCCGCCAGCTCTTTTCATGGGTGTCCCGTGATCTTGTCAGCTGCTGGAGTGAAGAAAGTGAGAGGGGCCGTTGCTGAGGTATCTGCGATGTACCCTTTGAATTTGTACCTGTGTTCAGTGAACATATATGGTGTTACATTTTCTAAGTTCCTTATCTGTGTTGACAAAGGGTGGTGGTAGAAGATACCCCCCTCGTGAAATAAGGCTTGTCTGGTGGGATGTGGTCTAAGCAAAATGAAGTTTTTCTCTTGAGTTTATTCGCCACCGTTCTGCATTTGGGACAATGACTCGTAATACCATCCCTGTTTTGTGTAAGGTTAGGATGATTTAATCAGTGATTTAAGTAAGGGTATATGTTTTAAACATTACCTTGTAGCTTGTGGATTATGTCCATTAAATGTTTTTTAATGGAAATCTATTTCCAATTCTCCTTGGCTTAATGTCTTCATATGTAATTTGTAGATTAAGAGCCTGGGGGGGGGGGGGGTCTATGTATTTGTCTTTGTACCTGCACGATAGCTATTGTTAGAAATTTTGTAGTTTAAAGTCGTGTTAGTACGGAAGTGGAAGGTTCAGTTGCTTACAGTGCACGTGATTCTTCAGCCTCGGGTATGTTCGGGTTTAAGTAGTAGTATGTTGCTGGGGTTGCGGCTAACTGGTAATCTGAATCAAGAGTGTTGTCGTTATGTTTAGCGTCTTGATTGTAAAATTTATAGTTGTTCTATTATTTAGATTATCTTTTTATCACCTCTGTATTTAGAAACGCGACATGAGCTAACTGCTATGATGACTGGCTGCCCCATCTTCTCAAGGTCGGCTTATTCAAAATGTTCGGCCATCTCATCCCATAGGGTGAATTCGATAATATCTCCACTGTAAAATAATATAACTTTATTAGGAAAAAACTTTTTTAGTTTATTTGTTTTGAACTGATTTTTATAGAGGACTACTAACTTGAGATTTTTGATCTTGATTTTTCTTTGTATGCTCTGCTTTCAATTGGTGTCTCCAAAATGGCTGATACCGCTGACTGATCGTATGCATCCTATGTAATATGCAAAAAAACCGAGATTAGATGTGTGGTTATATTAAACGATACAGATACATGAAGTAGCATACCTTTCTTTTTTTAACAAAGGTTGTTAACATTTTTTTTCACATGTTGCATTTGTTTTATTTTTTTTCTGACAGAAAATCTAGCGAAGTAACATGAAGTGCACTTTGTTTTACATAAGTGGTTTCTTTTGCATGGCGGGGTAGGATGACACTTGTAGCTATTAAATCATATTGCTTATAGCTTTTCAGGCTCAAGATTTATTTGAATCCCCTATATAACTGGATGCAATGTTCATTCTGTGCCACATCATCTCTTTCTCTCTAAGTTCTTTTTATTTAGAAAAATGGCTAGCACATAGACACCATTGCTTCAACAGCTATCTCGTGCTGCTGATTCACATGACATTAGGGATCCGCTGATAGTGATATTTTCTTAAAGAATTTGTTGAAGAATTAGAAGAAAATGCATGATCATTAGTAGGTTTTCAGGTTAACTGAGAGGCTGAAAGTATGAGGGATGGATATATCACTGAAGCTTCAGAATGTCAGAGAGCCTGATGAAGTTGTATAGACAGTATTGAAATAATGAGGCGCGTGTAAGTCGATGATATGAAAAAGGCTTCTCGTTTGTTGTTAATGGCTAGAGAGGTTCAGAATAAATTGCATGAGAAAAACACTTTCATTGTGAAGCTGAGGGGATAGAGGGTTGGTTAGTCTGAGGTGTCTAGTCTGTTATGAATAAGCGTATTGTCATGTGTGTGTGCTTAGGTTCTGAGGTCTCTAGTATGTTTTCAATAAATGTGTTGTCGTGTGTGCACTTAAGTTCAGTCTGTGCTTAATGTTGATGTAAGCTGTTTGTTTAGAAGAGCTCTAGGATGGTCAATGTAAGGTTGATTCTATGGTACCCTTCAAGTGGTTCCTTTATAATATAAAATAAGATATTTTCTAACGAATGTTTCCATATATTGTTATTTTGATGTCTTGATTTTTGTTTAACAAACTATTTTTTATGATTATTCTGAGCTTTAACTAACAGTTTATACCGAGTAAAAAGAGTTACTTTATAATAGATGAAAAGAAATTATAAATTTAAAAAGATGTAACAGACTCTATCTATCAAGTGGTACATACACATGTAGAAGGACGTTACCTATGAGTATTGGGTACTGCATCTTCGAGTTTTTGTCAGGCTTCAGTATTTTCAACTCTAGCTAATTGTAGGAAGTGAACTGAAAATAGTGGTGTGGAAAGGTGGTGGCTAGTATGTTGTCGAAGGTTGTGTATTTACCAAAATGCCAGACTTGTTTTATTTTCTAGAGTTTGCTGATAGGGGCTGTGGCTTCGCAGATGAAGTTGGAAATCTTGTAAGCCATCCCAATTTGCAACTTTGGGTTGAAGTAATCGAGGTCTTTAAGACTCATGTTGGCCTGTATGGCATTCCACTGCGAATATATGTTTATTGTTATACATGGATCGATAACCTGTTTTGTTGTATGAGCCTGGAGTTAGCTGTGTGATCATTGAGAGTTCCATTGAAGTAGTAAACTTGAAGAAAACTGAGCCTGAGCTATAGCAGAGTAGAAAATAAGTGTCAGTAAGAACGTCATGAAAATTCCAAAGTATAAAAGTAGCGTTAGAAGTAGCACGAGAAAACACGGCATTTGCTACTGTGTGTTTTATGCACAACTGTTTAACTCCGGTTTAGAGCCGAAGGATGTATTTGATAATACCACTTGGGTTGACACCCCCACTCTTGTGCCTCTATGTGGTTCTTACCAAGGGTGAATATACTCCGGTCTATTTGTGTGTGATGTAGTCATTAGGTTCAGTTGTTGCAATTGTGGTTTCGTTAAGTGGTTGTAATTGCACATCTTGCTCATTATTGTCCTACTTGTATTATATGCGCAACAAATATGTCTAATACTTAAACCTACAATCTCACCAACTTTATTGTGACAACCGGCAATTTTACAGGTTAATATTTTACTATTAACATGCACTATTTTTACTTTACATAATTTATGTAGTCAGTTTCACCTAAAACAGAGAAGTTATACCTCGTATACTAAAAAACGTCTTCGGACGCACACCGACTTTGGACTAAGCATAGTCTTATGGACATTATAAAAATGTTACATAGCTCATGTACATTT
>BQNB010006188.1:0-30000 GCA_026074375.1 Tanacetum coccineum | reverse complement strand
CCGGCTAGCCGGTACTACAGAGGCCATTTCTATTTCTTGGACCCCTAACTTTTCTTTGTAGGTGGAGCATATCTCATTGTTTCTAACATATTTGTTTTGTAGCATTCATCAAGGGGGAGCTTTCCATCTTGACAATATCTATACATTTCTCATACATTTGTTTTCCATTTTTGTTTTGACAAAAGGGGGAGAAAGTAACCATGTTTAAATACGTGTCTAATCATCCCTAATTTGTTTTGTCATCAAAAAAAGGGGGAGATTGTTAATACAAATAAACCGGTTTTAAACAAAACGTTTTACAATCAACTTAGACTAAGATTTTATTAATGACATGATTTCTTTACTATCTCCCATCTTTGTAGAAAAACACATGCAAATGATTTCTTTACTATCTCCCATCTTTGTAGAAAAACACATGCAACTTGAAAAAGCATACAAATTCTTTTAAAACCCTAACTTTACACAAAATCATCTTACACTTATTTTCTCATTTAGTATATAATCAAATGCAGCAAATCCAAGGAAAATCTCATAAGATTACACAAGATATCTTAAGATTTTGCAAATAAAAATTTGGATTTTGTTACCGTATTCCGGTGCCCTTTGTCAACTGCACCGGAAGAACCGGCCTACAGTAAAAAATTTGGCTATAAATACCAAGCCATTTCTCATGTTTTCACACACCTTTCTCATCTAATCTTCTCTCTAATCAACTGATCTCTCTCTCTCTCTCTCTAGCATCTCTTCTTCTAATTCTTGTGTAGGTAATTCACTTCAAGAAAGGAATTGCCAAATACACAAAAGTTTCAAGCACGCATCAAAAGTGTCTTGATCTTGATTCTTCTTTTTACTTCTTTCAAAAGATCATCTTGCTGTGATTAATTGTTGTATTGTTAGTTATACATCAAGTGTAGTTGTGTTATCATCGATTCTCATGTGTGAGAAATTCGGTGATCATCTTTGTAACCTATAGAAGTGTACCATCGTTGTGAAGGCTTCTCCGCCAAGTGAAAGGAGCTCAGTGACTAGTGTTTAACAAACTCTCGAGTAGGTGACTCGGGGAGTGGAGTAGGGCAAGGAAGGTGTCCTTGTAGCCGAACCACTATAAATACTTGTGTCCTGGTGATCTCTTTCTATACTCTATCTTTTCTTTACTCTTACATCTCTTACTTCTTAATTGTCAAACATCAATATCTAGATCACTTCACAAAAAGTTTCAAAAGTGTTAAACAAATCTAAAAAGATCAAAAAATCTTAGAAAAACTATTCAAACCCCCCCTTCTAGTTTTCCACAAGTTGGTACATAATTTGGAGGAGTATGTATGAACTCATCTTCAGTCTCTTCTTCATCATCATTTGTTTCTTGATTCTCAGAATCAGTTCTTTCATCATCAGCATGTTGAGGTTCATCATCACTCTCTTGAACTTCTTCATCATCTTGTACATTGGCTTCATCGTCGTTATCACCTCATGATTCGTACTCGCTTTTAGAAGAATTACCTTTGGATACATCAGGAAACCCTGGTTTTAAACCAGTTCCATCACTTGTGTCTATCGACTTACCTTTTGGCTCATCAGGAACCTCTGATTCAATATCAGCTCCCTCACTTGAGCCACCTGCTTGACGAATACTTGTTTCCCGTTTGCTTCTTTTAAGAGCCTTTTTCAATTGAGTTTCCTTAAGTAATGCGGCATCAGATAGCAATTTAATTCCCTTGCTTCTTTTAGCCTTAACCAGTGCCTTCTTCTTTGACACAAACACACCAGGAGTGTTTTGGATTTGAACACCAGTAGACTGTCTTTTAGAAGCTGGTTTTTAACAAGTTTGTCTTTCTTAGCAGATTCAGGTTCTTCTTCCTCTATGGTGACAAGAGTTCTCTTATTCGAATGAGAAGTAGGTTTCTTAAATTTCCTTTTCATCTTAGGTGATGTTGCACCAGTGGTATATGCAAGATAAGTCTTGTAGGCATCAGAGTCCAGCATTTTATGATTAGCCATCCTGTTAGGAAGTAATGCTCCATATACTTGGAAGTCATCAGACTTAGAGACAAATCTTATGGGAACCAAAATGCTATTATCCTGAGCAGTATGCATAAACATTTTGTTCCTCATCGAAATTGACTTGGCTTTGGTGATGAAATGATGAATGATAGCTTTGTGAATCTGGGATAGTACATCTTTTCTTGCTTCTTGTGATCTCTGTTCTCCATTTGGAATGTGAAGTCTTCCCAGAGAAGTTCGACAAAGTCAACATTCTTTTTATAGAACATCCCCCATAGAATTTGAGCTCTCAAAAGTCAGAGCTTGTCAAGACCTGTAATTTTCCCAGATAAGCACTTGTTGATGATTGCTGCAAAGGTTCTCCAAGGTTGGTACATATGATCAACAACAACTTCAGTGATAGATTTAATGTCTCATTTGTGGCCAAGTTCCTTAATGAAGGAGACAATTTCTTCATCTGATGAAGTGCATCAAACTCTTTAGTTGGAAGTCTAGGGCATATCTGAAAGATTTCTCAAAACACTTCCATGTCAATTGTGAACCTTTTCTTGCCAATCTTGAACCTGTAAGATAAATCATGCTTGTTGATAGTGAACCAAAACTGATGCATATATATCTTTAGAACATCTGCAGTGATAAGGAAAGCAGGATAGCAAGTGGTGAGAACAAGAGCATCCAAAACAACTTGATATGTGGGTTCTTTCTGAGTCTTTGCTGGATCAATTCTCATGTTGCACTTGCCGATCTTGACTCGTTTCTCAAGTGGTACCAAAGCGTTGTCAAGAGCAACTTGTTGAGCAGCAGTAGTGGTCATGGTTCTGCTAAGATTTGCCAAATACAGTTTATACACAAACAAACAGATATGTATTTTATTGAGTGACAATTTGATTCATGATGATTGATTTTAGATGCATGAAGTAAATTCTAACTAGGGATTAGGCACAGTTTATTAGGCAAGCAACTAATATACAAGACGATGAAAAACTATCAGAAAGTCAACTTGGAAGGTTAACTAAGCAGCTCATATAGAGTACTAAAGAAAGAATTACCCTGACTAAATCAACTAGTGAAAACTTTAAGGTATAATTCACCTAGTGTTAACTGCATGTATAATTCACCTAGCTTTAAATTTGTGTGTAATTCGCCTAAACAACTGTATAATTCGCCCAGTTAAAAATAGTGTATAGTTCGCCCAGTGTTAATGTATAATTTGCCTAGTGATATTACTGTATACTTTGCCCAGAACAATAGTATAATTTGCCCAGTTCAAATTTGTATAATTCGCCCAGTTCAATTTGTATACTTCGCCCGGTTCAAAATTCATGTATACTTCGCCTAGTGCAAATTTTCAAAAACACAAACTTCAAATTTCAAGCATCTAAATCATTTTAAACATGAACTATAGCAACCACAATCATCAACTACACCAATATTAACATGAATTAACCACAAAAATCTCAACTTTTGCCAATTTCAACCCATATGAACACAAGAAACCCAAGATTATCAAGTTTTGGTGTTAAACCTTGTTTTAGCACACTCTATCACTCACAAAGGAACATTATAACACAACTAGACACAAACCCAAGACCCTACACAATTTCTTGCCACTTTTCCCAAATTTTGACACAAAGAATCAAGACAAACACATTCATATGATAACCATGTTATAAACAATTTTAGCCTAGTGTTCTATACCCCTTAGAGATCAAAACCCCTCATTCAATTTAAAGATTAACACATTTTAATTTTTGATGAACCCTAAACCAATTTTTAGGGTGTTCGAGCAAAAACGAATGTTTTAGGCTAATTCCTTTTAATTAAAAGGTGACAAGGATACAATGAACACATTTCTAGTTTACCTTATTGATTAAAACTCCTGTTTTCTTGGTGTTCTTGAGGGTGACAAATTTTAAGAGAGGAAAAGGGGTGTGTTTGGTTTGCGTATGAATGAAAGAGACGGTGGGGTGTGTTTGTTTTAAAACTTTAATGTTTTGGCAAAAATGACCCCTAAGGTTTATACCTACCTCCATTTGTATTTAATAACTTTACTTAAGGCAAACCTAAATGCACTAATGGCACAACTAGTCCCTAAAGGTTTTGTTATCAAGACTAAGCCTCACATTTTGCTATTTAATCCCTAAAGGCATAAACACATAACATCTCATGCCTAAATGAGTTAAATTTAATTAACTTCACTTTAAATATTAATCCGTTATTGTTTAAAAAACCTTTTCCCTTTTATCACTTGATGTTTTATGAAGAAGATAATTTGACAATTTCTCCCCCTCAAATAATGACCCTTTTTTTATTTAAAGAGTTATAGTCGTTATTTGATGGTTCAAATTGTCTTAAAAATGATTTTTTGATGAGTACGAAAGATGATTATAGTTTATTTTGAAAATCAACACCTTAAATAAGATTTCTCTTATTTGAAACAAATAAATGCACTGACACGTACATAAATTTGTATAAAGGAAGCACAGGTTGTGTTGCAAAGTAAACACAAGCCTTTGAATGAATATGAAGTAATTCATTTCTGAGAAAAATGAATTTCTCGTTGTGAGGTCAAGTTTTCTTTTTATCGAAATACTTGCCTTTAAGATGATGACCGGGTTGCTATTTGAAATAATAGCAAGCCATTGACATGTTTTGAAAGTCTTTAGAACTTCTGCTCGAACTTCATTTACAGTCTCGTATCATTATTAAATGACATTTCTAAGGCCGTAAATGTTATTGATTTTCAGAAGACATGTCAAGGATACATATTTTTATATTTTTCTAATTTTTTTAATTTTGTTTTTTGGTTTTATATTTTTTATATTTTCTTTTTTGAAAAATTTATATAAAGTGAAAAATCTTTTTGGGTTTTTATATTTTCTTATATACATATGATACATAGGATATACAGCGAGTTACCACCATTACTCGTCCTCTTCCTCTGCCAAACTCTTTAGTGTTTCAGGAGACATGCTTTTCATACCAAGCTTTTCGATCAAGAACTTGAATCTTTCTCGTGGCAAAGGTTTAGTGAAGATGTCTGCCAGTTGATATTCGGTCCGGAAAAAGTATAGTTCCACTATTCTATTTTTCACTTGCTCCTTTATGAAGTGGTATCGTACATCAATATGCTTGGCTCTAGAGTATTGAACGTTGTTGCAGCATAGAGCAATAGCACTTTTGTTGTCGCAGTACAGAGGAATCTTATTGAATTGAAACCCAAAGTCTGTTAGATGTGATCTCATCCAAAGGATTTGAGCACAACATCCAGATAAGGCAATATATTCAACCTCTATACTCAAGATCGTAGTGCTCTTTTGCTTCTTGGAAGACCAGCTAACAAGTTTATCACCTAAGAATTGAGCACTTCCTGAAGTACTACGTCTAGTATCCTAACACCCCGCGTGATATGCATCTGATGCGGTCGTCGTAAGACTTCTACATGAAGTTTTACAACTCCCTAGGCAGAGTACCTAACCGTTGTAGTAGTAGTACAGGCTAGTCTCGGGGGTTGTTATCGTTCTCTAGGGGAATATGTTGGGAAGGCTTGATCACGGTCTAACAGAACTCTAAGGGTTGAGAGAGGATTCTTTTTGTGTTTTTATGTTTATAGGAAAGTAGGTAAATCATATATTTGAGAGGTGGTTGGTTTTAGCTATTAAGATAAATATTAAACTAAACTACTGGTGGTAACAATATAATAAAACACTGTATTTATTTAATCATGTATTACTCCCTAGATTGCTTCTCCTAGTGTTGTTGCTTTATCACACCTGTGATGATCTATGTAATTATTTCCTAAGTCATGAACGAATTACACAAACTCGCCATCTATTTAATATTTTGTTAAGGCAACGCACAAGTAAGGTAGTATGAAGACTATTACAAGGCCCCTAAGAGTATATTAAATGCATTTGAAATATATTAAGAGTGGATCAACCATATAAGGGGCAAGGTAGTATGAAGACTGTTACCCGATGGTATCCTTTCTACACAATCATGTTTTCCTAGACATATCAACAGCGATACAGACAAAAGCTGGTTTTCTAAGACCTAACATGCATATTCATCACAAGAAGCAACACCACTAAGATCTACATCCTAGGTTTCATACAATCATAAATAAACACAATAGAAGGTTTAGCCAAGCATGTTATAGATAAAGCAAGAACAGATAAGAATCACACAACAAGACATATTGAATGATTAAATAAGTCTTACTTGATTAGAACATGAATTGAAGGAAGTACAATAGGGTTTTAAGGCCCTAAAATCATCCCTAACAGCTGCTAAACGAACTAGGGTTCGTACCCTCTTTTTATTCTAAAGTTACACACTTAAAACCCTAATTTCGAGTTTGTATATATAGGAAAATCGTTGCGACGGCGTTGCATTTTAAGTGACGCCATCGTGATAAGAATATTCTAGATAATGGGATGGGTCGTATAATCTGATGCCGTCTTGAGATCTTGTGACGCCGTCTTGGATATCGTTGTGACGGCATCACGTGTAATCTGTGACGCCGTCTCTAGCTTCTGAGGAGAAATTCTTAAGCAATGTTGGTGTAGGTCCGTAGTCTTGTCCGTTTCTTCTCCAAATGAGCCCAAGTCATGTGTATTTCTTCCAAATGCCTTACAAATGCAAAATACCTAAAAAGGAACGATTAAGTACCTATTTTGGGCATAAACACACGATTTAAGGGGTTAAACGACCCCAAAAAAGTATATAAAATGACACCTCATCAGCGTCTGAATATGCTGTTAGTGACATTCCGGTATCCTTCGAATACCAGAGACCCATGTGAATGGTTCCCTTTAGGTATCAAAAGATCCGCTTAACCGCATTTAAGTGCTTTTCGGTAGGCTTTGCCTAATACTGGGCACATAAGCAGACTGCATAAATAAGGTCAAGTCTACTGGACGTCAGATACATGAGGGACCCAATCATGTCATG
This sequence comes from Tanacetum coccineum, assembly GCA_026074375.1. Taxonomy (NCBI): domain Eukaryota; kingdom Viridiplantae; phylum Streptophyta; class Magnoliopsida; order Asterales; family Asteraceae; genus Tanacetum; species Tanacetum coccineum. Next base: position 23,046 of record BQNB010006188.1, on the reverse strand, counting down.
GTAATGTGTAGCATCAACTGGTGTCCCCTGTAGATCTACATCTAGTTTATTCTTTTTCGCCATAGGTGTGTCTACAGAATCATTAGTGAGCATACCATATTTTTTAATAATTTCAGAAGCATATTTTGATTGGTTTATGAAGATGCCTCTAGGACTTTGAGAAGTTTGTAATCCTAAAAAGAATAACATTTGGCCCATCATTGACATCTTAAACTTAGTGGTCATAAGATTAGCAAACTCATCACACATAGCAGTATTGGTTGATGCAAATATTATATCATCGACATAAATTTATACTAGTAATAAATCATTTCCTGCTTTCCTTGTGAAGAGTGTTGGATCGACTACACCTTTAGAGAAATGTTGTGAAATGAGGAAACTTGACAGCATGTCGTACCATGCACGTGGTGCCTATTTGAAACCGTAAAGGGCCTTTTTGAGCTTGTACATATGCGGTGGGTTGTCCTGATCAACAAATCCTTCTGGTTGAGAAACGTAGACCTCTTCTTTGAGCTCGCCATTTAAGAAAGCCATTTTGACGTCCATCTGGTAGATTGTCATATTCTTGTTGGCGGTATTTGCTACGAAGATACGGATGGTCTTTATTCTTGAAACCGGTGCAAATGATTCCTCAAAGTCGATTCCTTCCTCTTACCTGAATCCTTGAGCAACCAATCTAGCCTTGTTCTTGAGTACCCCGCCAAATTTGTCTATCTTGACCTTGAAGATCCACTTCAATTTGATTAACATTACTTTATCAGGACAAGGCACCGATTCCCAAACTTGTAGTCTTTCAAATTCGTGAATTTCTTCATGCATTGCCTCTATCCATGAGGATTCGAGCATAGCTTCTTTGAAGTTCTTTGGTTCTACAGAAGTTAAGAAAGCATCAAAGTAACACCACATGGCATCAGTTTATAGTTGCTTTCTAATGGAGACTGGTCGAGATGGGTTACCAATCATGTATGCTAATGGATGATCCTTAGTCCATTTACTAATCAGTTCTAATGGAGAGTGAGAGGACTACACATTTGACTTTGATTCTTGAGAAGTAGAAACATCATGAAGAGGTTCATGACATGGATTATCAAAGTGTGCATTTGGTATCGGTTCTTCAACACCTTGTGAGATGATTAAGGATTGTTGTGGTTGGTTAGTTTATGAAGTACTTGATGAAGGTGCATCTTAATCAATGGTTATTGATGAAGGTGTAGCGGCTATTTCAATAGTTTTGGTGCTACAGCTACTAGAATAGGAGAAACAGCACTTGATGGAGGATTGAAGTATTTATCGAACATGGCTTAGAACAAACGATCCCAATCATTTCTTGTTGGTGGGTTAAAAGGTTGTTGAGGAACAGGGTTTGGTACGAGTCCTAAATTGGATGTAGCAGGAGTCATAAGTTGAGGCCCGGGTTCTGAACTGAATTGTTCAGAAGCCATCGATGTCAGCTCATCGAACATTACAAGAATGGTTTCCATGATTTTCCAGGTTCTCCTATTATAGTTTCTGAAAGCTTTCTTTGCGGGTGTGTAACCAACAAAAATACCAATATCAGCCTTTGCATTTTGTTTACCCAAATCTTCACTATTATTGGTCGGATAATAAAGTGAACCAGAAACATGAAGAAACGATAAATCCGGATTCTTGTCATGTATTAGCTCATATGGAGTTTTGTTGTATCGGAGAAGAAGCAGGGAACAATTTTGGGCAACAGATGTTTGATGCGAGATTCTGACATTTTCATAAAATTCTCGAAGAGTCTGATTGACAAATTTAGTTTTATTATCTATTCTAACATTACGGACTGTAACATTCAGACGAACTTGAATATTTTTGATGCATTTGATGATAGCTTCAGGAGCTTCATCCCTTGATCTCAGAAATTTAACCTAATTAAATCGAGAGTAATCATCAATAATCATCAAGATGTACTTTTTCCCATTTATGCTCTCCACACGCATCGGGCCAAAAAGATCCATATGCAGAAGATAGAGTTTCTCTTGGTTAGTGTCTTCAGCTTTGGGTTGATGAGAGGATTTATTGCTTTTACCTAATGCACCTGCTGAACACAAACGATCTTTCTTAAATTTAAGCTTTGGAATGCCTCGTACAAGACCGTCTTTGGCTAGCTTGTTTAGAGTACCGAAGTTGAGATGAGATAACCGACAGTGCCATAACCAGCTCTTAGTATTTGAAGCTTTTGAAATTAGATAGACCGAAGAAGTCTTTAGCATGTCATCAAGAGAAATTGTGTACAAGTTTGTGTCTCTGGAACTTGAAAGTAGATCAACACCGTCTAAATTCCAAATAAAGCAGGTGTTTTTCCAAAAAGCAACTTCAAGATCTGAGTCACAGAATTGTCCAACAGAAAATAAGTTGTGTTCGAGTCCTTCAACATAATATACCCTTGAGATAGTTACATTGCCCAGCTGATAGTCACCATACCCATAATCTTTGCAATATGGTCATTTCCGAATCGAATAGTTCCCAAAAATAAACTGACGAAGTTCATGAGCTGAGAGCGGTTTCCTGTCATATGTTTTGAGCATCTGAAGTCCAGATACCAGAGAACAATCTAGACAACTTGTCATTGACAAGAAGAAGATGGAACATCTGTAGCATTGGATCCCCAAGAATGATTGGGTTCCGAGTTGTTAGCAATCTTAGATTCTACAATCTTAGCTTTTTTACTTGAACCTATAATTTTTATTTATTTGGGTCTCCTGCTATAGACTTTAATCTCTTGTTTTTGTGTTTTAACTAATTAGAAGTGGTTTCCTTAAGATGCACTACTTTCGTGGGAGTGATCCTAGTTAAAGGGCACGAGTTACCAACTATATTCTTGTTGTAGAACAAAATGTTTACCAAAATCTTCAGACAATCGATTTAACTCAACATAATTAATTGGAGTACTATTAACTTTATTTTCTTTTAACATTAGATCGTTTTGTTTTGCAAGCATTTTAGATCGACTTACTTCTTCCAAAATCAATGTCTCTTCATCATCAATCACAAGAATAACATCATGTTGACTAGATATTAAACTACCATCATACAAGGTTGGCTTAATCCGTTGAGCTTTCTTGAGATAAAACAGATTTTGATAACCAAGAGCTTGTTTGTGAGTGTCATCATAAAAAACTTATGGCTTTGTTAACATGTGCACTATTTGAGCATATTGACCCGCTTTGTAAACAATATTATCCAGTTCCTTTATCTCCTTGTCTAAATCAATTTCTTTATCCATATATTTACTTTCCTTTTCTTTGGATTCATTTTTGAAAATAGTAAATGTTTGCAATAAAGATTCCTTTTCCTTGATTTGATTAGAAAGATTTTGTTCAAGAAAGTCAATTTGCTTTTTAAGTGCAAGTGTTTCCTTAATCATATCATCCATTTGAGAATCAGTCATTTTTTTACGAGTGCTTAAATCAATATTAAGGCATTGTTCAAATAGTTTTTGGATCTCGTTACTTTTATCTCTCAAGCTACAAGGTTTAAGGATTCAATTATCTTTTCTAATAGCCTTTTACTAAATATTTACAAGATTAATCATTTGTTCATACATTTGTTCAATCACAGATAATATCATTGAATCTTGTTGTGCATACAAATTAGTATCTTGAACAGCTGCCTATTGTGTTTCTTGTAAATATTAAGAGTGCGGAATGATATTGCTATCACTTGTTATCTTATCGCCTTTGCATTAGAGACATCATCATAGTTAGAATCATAAGCATCAAGATCATCAGTCTGGAAATCAACAGTATTTGGAATGGTTATTTGAGCAGCTTGACCATCTGGAATGCCTGGATCTGCAAGAAATGCTAGTTGCTCTTCATCTAAAATTTTGTCCAAATTTTCTACGCTGTCACCAACACTGCCTTTTCCTTAATCCATTGCAGTGTTCCTTGCCTCTTAGCAAAGAGTGCATTGCCATATGTCCGTAGTGTCCTTCACCTTGACAATTATAACAATTAACAACCAACCCTTGCCTGTCCGCCCTGCATTATTTCCCCTAAAACTATAGCATACCCCCTTATAAGCCAGTACCAGGCATAACTTTGTTCCTTGCCCATCCCTTGCAACGTGTATGCACAGTATCCCTTCGTTTTGAATGTGTGGTCTGGTTATTCACTGGATTAGAGGAAATTCTAAGTTAATTGTTGTTGAAGGGAACCTTGATAGTAAGAAGCTAACAGCTGTCAGGAAAGCCATTTCCTTTAATTGAGAGAGGCAATTATATCTATCTCCTGCTCCTTTAGTAGAGCCACCGATAGGAACAATAGCATACAGGGATATCCGGGTAGGAGGGGGGGGGTAGCCAGTTTAAGGAGCGACGGAGCAGGATTCGCGTGGGAGTGGTGTAGTGGTATAGTGTGTATTGAGGCGCGATCATGTTGTGTAGGTATAGAGGCATTGTTTAATTAAATGTCTCGAACTTATATAGGGAGATGGTAGCATCACATTCTGGCTCAGACACACGTCTTGCGAAACTACAGAATCCATATATAGAGTAGACATTGGTGGAACAGATGAGGTTTGATGATCCATATGAGACTGGTATTGTTGTAATAGTGGAATAGATGAATGAATGATTTGTGGTTGTGATAGATGAGGTGGTAGATACATTGGTGAGTATGATTGAGGAGAGTGAACTTGTAGAATCATGGTATTTGTTTGTTGAGGAAACTGTGTAGTGTTGTATTGAGAGTGATAGTTGGTAAGTTGAGACGGTGGTTGATTGTAGTTGGCAACAAATGCAAGAGGATTTTGGTATCGTTCACGCATCAAGCGAGTTTCATTTGCATGTGCCTCATGTTGTTCGAGATATGAGTACAATTGATCATATTTTGTAGTATGCAAATCTCTAGCCAACTTCACATCCATCACAAACTTGCTCCATTCTGGTAGTAGACTGTTCAGAAACTTTATATTCACTTGAACATATCTCATTGACAAATTGATAACGTTCGTGTTATTGATTAGTTGAGCAAATCTCCAGTAGTACTGATACAGTGTTTCACCCTTCACAAATGAAAACTTATCAAACTCGTCATACAATTTACATTATTTTTCTTGTAATGACAATTTCGTGCTTTGTAATAGAAGCTTAACTCTGTCCCATATCTCTTTTGCAACTTTATGATGATTAAAAATGGCATATATATCAGGTGGAAGACCTTGAAGAATAATGTTGGTAGCTTTAAGATCACAGTCAGCTTAGAGCTAGATCACAGTCAGCTTGGAGCTTTTTTGCAACTGAAAGTTTTTCATACTTCTTTGTCCTAGTAGTGCCATCCTCTTGAACAACAGTATGCCATACAAGTGGACCATTTTGAACTGAGTTAAGAATCATTCTCCTGTTCTCCATATTCTCTATGTATAGTTCTATACGACTCTTTCACGGGTCATACAATGATTTTTCCAATATGGGAGGACGGTTGTCGGCACAGGCAATGATCATAAATTCTGCTAAAGTTGTCATTTTGAATTGATTGATTAAATAAGAATGGATAAATTTTTGATCGTTCAGTGATTAGAGGTTGTTGTGTTAAAGTGATGTATGTTTAAGTGATGAAGTAATGGAATTACACGGGATTTTCCAATTCTTGATAAAATCGAGAAAAGAAGTTAATCTTTTACGGGATTTTACAAATAAAAGAAAAACAATATAAATCTCCTAAAGGAAGTGGTATAATTCATCCAAGCAAATGGTATAATTCACTGAAGCAAATGGTATAATTCACCCAAGCAAATGGTATACTCCTCCCAAGAAAAAGGTATATTTCTCCCAAGCAAATGGTATACTTATCCCAAGCAAATGGTATACTTCTCACAAGCAAATGTATAAATCGTCCAAGTATGAAATATGTATATGTCGCCTTAGGAAAAACAAGTATAATTCGCCTGATTTAGAAGATGTATAAATTCCTAGACCAAAGTGTATAAATCGCCTAGCCAAAAACCACATATAATTCGCCTAAGGCAAAATGTATAAATCGCCTAAGACAAAATCTGGTATAATTTGCCTAGACTAAAAACCATGTATAATTCGCCTTGTATAAATCGCCTGTATAATTCTCTTATACAAAATCCACGTATAATTCGCCTAGACAAAAAAGAAGTATAATTCGCCTAATACAATTCAAAACTCAAAATTTTTAAAACACTTAAAGACTCATTTTTTGACATTTTTACTCTATTTTTCTTGTACTTTCTAAGACTAGTAGAACCTTAAAAATACAAACTTTAACGTTTTCGACACGAAAAAATTAAAATCATGATTCTTTGTACCAAAACCTTTTTCGAACAAAAATACTCCAAAAAGATGAAATTTTTTGAGTTTTTTGAAAGATTTTCTTGTACAACTAACCTATACTAAGATAAACAAAGAATAAAGTTGAGATCTTTATGGTTTTAAACGTATAAAAGATGAAGATCCTTTGTTGGATTCGAACCAATACACGAACTAAGACAAAAAAGAAATAAACGCACACAAGACCATCTAAATCACCCCATGGCTCTTGATACCAATTGTAGAATACATGTATTATCTAATCTCACATTCTAATGACAAAGAGCTAGAGAGAGAAAGTAAAAGGATGAACACTTTTAAAGAGAAAAGGAAGAGAATATTAGATTATAAAAAATGAGAAAGTAAACAACCAACACCTTCTCCAAGCTATAGAGAGGATACTTGTACTAGCAAATATGGCCGGCCATGGGCTCCTACATGGGATTACCATGAACTTTAGCCTTTCTACCTTACTAAGGTTCTAAAAACTATATAAGACCTACAAGCTATGTGTTTTAGGAGTGACCGAGTCTTTTCTCGATTCTTAACACTTCCCATATAAAAATAGGAACGGTGCTAGATATCGTGTAGGTCCACTCAGATACTATACTCGTGTTGATAATCGCCCACCTTTTGGTGAGAAGAAACCGAGCCTCGAGGAACTAATAAACAAGCACCTTGAAGAGTCGATATAAAGAAGAGCGGAAATGAAAGACTGGATGAAGAAGCTTCAGGAGAGCACATATTTAAATACAAGAAACCAAAACGCTTCATTAAAGAATTTAGAGACACAGATTGAGCAGCTTGCAAAATTTTACCAAGCAAAGGCTGCCAATGAAATTCCAGATTTGTCAGTTGGCCAGTGCAAGGCGATATTTGCTAACAACAAAACGCCAACTGATGAAGCCTCTTACTGAACTCCATGGGGTATCTTTTATTTCTGATGATAGTGTGCAGGTTTCCAAGGAAACGGAGGAAGGGCAGAGAGGAGTCTTGCCATGCCAACTGCCACCAAAAGAATTAAATCCAGAAAGTTTTACTCTTCCCTGCACAATCGGTACTTTGAATTTATATGCAATGGCAGATTTAGGAGCTAGTGTTAATATCATGCCAATATCAATGTTTAACCATCTGAAGTTAACAAATCTTAAAGAACCTAATATGTTGGTTGAACTGGTGGATATGGCAAAAAGGATACTTTAAGAATAGTGAAAAACGTCCTGGTGAAAATCGATAAATTTGTATTTCCTTTTGATTTCATGATTATTGATATGCTAGGTGACCCTAATAAAACTATGATACTATGTAGACCATTCCTTGACACTATTCATCCTAGGATTGATGTTTTTTATAAGGAAATTTCGTTAAGGGTTGGAGAGGACATAATTGTTTTTTATATGAATGGAAATGTGCACCATCCAATTTCCTTTGTCGAGAAAGTGTTCATAAACAATGAGGTCCAAGAGAAAAAATCATTTAACCCTCTTGAAATAGGGGATGATCTTTTCTTATACGATTCCCCTTTGTGCTTAGAAGTCAAAAGGATTAACCACATATGTGTTACTAATAAAAACAATGAAGATACCCTTTTTGTAGTAATGTGCATGAGCAATACGAAGGAGAAAAAGGAATGACTACTATGGTCGAACCTGAGGCAACAACCTTAAGATTGTATTACTATAAACGACTTCAGGTATTAAGAAATGGCGAATTCGAATTTTGGCCTACCCGTGACTCAAGTTTACGGGAATGCAACGGTGGAGATAGAATCAATGGACTGGATGAACGGGGGAACATAAAGAAGTAGGAATGCAATAATGATAATGAAAGGCAAAATGAAAAGGGAAAGGAAATGTTGTTCTCGGATCTTTTACTGATAAAGTATCAGAATAGCGAAATTGATGACATGGTCAGGGCAAGAAGATACATTTAATGGTGTGCCAAAAATAAAAAACACCAGGATTATGGAAGCACTCCTGTCCCACACCGTGGAAGATTTACTGGTCTGATTCATCTGGAAGATCCGACATCCTATTTCCCTAATTCTTCACAGGTGAACCAAATTAAACCACGACCAAGGGACTATTCATTCAAGGAATGGTTAAAGCTTAAGATTGGGCATAAAAATGTTAATAAAATGGTAAAGAATGCAGTGCTCAACAAATGGGTCTTTTATTATTTTAAGGATGAGTCAGAAATTAGTAAAGACCCATACTCAAGGAGTTTAAAAGATTACAAATTAGTATTTGAAATTGAGATCAAACATTTGGCAGATGAATATGAGCTAGGCATAGGAAAGAAAGGGTACGTCCTAGATGACATATGGGGAAAATGTGAACATGTCCATGGAGGAACATTGTACTCATGGCATGATGAAAGATTCAAAGAAGAAGAGCGTTAGGAAAGTGGCTTAGACAAGAAATATTATAACCCCGATCAAGTGTGTGTAGAAACATTCAAGGTAAAATGATACCCATTGAGTACAGAAGAAAATTCGTCTGTGTAACCAAAATGTTAAACGATGATATGATATTAGGATGAGTAAACGGGGCAAGGTTCAAGGGAATGATCCAGAAGGAGATAGACACAGGAGGAAGTGTATAAGGGGAGGCGTAGACCCGCCTTGAGTCTAACTTAAAGACTCGGTAATAAACAAAATTGCTTGTCGGGAGACAACCCGTCTTGTATCCTCCTCTTTCATTTAATTTTTCATTTGGTGTGGTTTTGTATCTTTCTAACTTTGTTTACAGGTTGCTATAGTCGGGAAATCAATAATCGAGATCACCTCGGCTAGTAGTTAAATGAGTAAAAAGTAGTTGCAGTCTGTAACTACGGCGTATTTGGATACCCTGACTATGTCGTACTTAAGCCAAATTCCTAAAATATCAATTTTCAAAACTGCAACTACGGCGTAGTTCATCCCTTTAACTACACCATAGTTGATTTGAGAAATTTATGGTTTATTTGAATTCATATAACTATGACGTTGTTCCACCTATGGACTACATCGTAGTTTAAACCTGCAACCTTAATTATTTTTCAAAATAATTTGGAATTTTACAAAACCGTGTACATTTAGTAGATGAACTTTGTGGGTGTATTCACTGGAAACCCTCACGAGACTTCACTCGTTCACTCAGGCCACCGAGTGGTTTAAAAGGCTTGTTGCATACGCTAAAGGCAACCGTGATTCCTACGAAAGTGAGTTAGGTTTTCCATATTTTGTTTATTTGAACATTTAATGCTTTAGGTTTGTTAAGTGATTTCAGGGAACATGAGTTTGCTCAGAATTTTCAAGACAGGATCCCATGTCATGTAGCTATGGTTTAGTAGAGCAATACTTAGGGGAGTCTTTCGTTTTAATTCTACTCTTGTTTTTAAAGTTTCATTTCCTTAAATGTACAATAGGGACATTTACAAACCAAGTGGGGGGTGGGAGTAGAATTACCACTTGACCTATATTTGCCTTCGATTTTGTAGTTTATTTTGAAAATTGTGCCATTTTCGAAAAAAATGACATGTTTTTCATACTAAAACTAGAATAGATCTTTGTCGAGCACAAATTTCCCTTGATTTCTATTGGTAAGGTTTGCCTGAAAATCTATTTTTATATGTTATTACATAAATCCACCAAATATGAGTGTGCCGATAGTATTGTAGACTTTAAAACTTGGTCTGTACATTATTTTGAGACCTAATTAAATGATAAGGATAGATAGTTCAATAAAGGCAACATTATAGGATTTCATCCAAATCAGCCCATATGTGTATTGTTGTGTGCATTCATCAACTTGTTACATTGACTTTTCAACCTACCATGATAAAACCCCTTGTTGCACTCACCATTAGTGCAAGATACCCCTAGAACAACATGTTAAGCCATTCTGTGTTTAAAATCCAAATTGTTTATGTTTCGATATCGCCATTACATTTAGCCTATCTTGTTAGGTTTAAAAAATCCATCGTTGTGGAGTTTTCTGGTGCGTGAATATCTTAGTTTAGGTGAATGAGTTCAGGAATCATGCGTGTATGGAAGACCTATTACTGAAGACCCCCTGTATCACTTTTCGATACTCCTTATCTCAAGTGGGGGGATGTATATCATTGTTATTTGCTATAGAAGTACTATCCTGTAATCATTATACATATAGTATCTCATTTAACACTTCTGTAGCATTATATTATTGTACTTAGTGTTGGTTATTAAATAAACCAACCTGCTTGGTCTGATGATTATGGAAGACTTTGAATTGGTACATTTATAAACCAGCCACTTTTCTAAAGGTTAGGCTAGTATGATTCTGCTTCATCAAAATTTAAAACTTTACATCTTTATCACCGACACTAGCCAGTTGTTATGGATTATTAGATTTTTAACCTTTGAAGTTCAAGCCAATGAAAGGATTGTAGCAAGTAATGACAAAATTGTAGATTGTATATAATTTGTTTTGTATTTATTTTATTTAATACAAATTATATGTGCATCCCAGGTCTTATCCTGCTCTTTAATGGTTTTAGTCATTAGCTTGCTTGGGTTAAGGAATAAGTAATGACACGTGTCTCGTTCATTGATTTGGATGAGCATGTGTGGTTTTGTCGCCTTTTCTACAGTATTGGTATCAGTTAAGATCTTTGATGCGGTCGTCGTAGGACTTCAACAAGAAGTTTTACAACTCCCTAGGCAGAGTACCTAACCGTTGTAGTAGTAGTATAGGCAAGACTCGGGGGTTGTTATCGTTCTCTAGAGGAATAGGTTGGGAAGGCTTGATAACGGTCTAACAGAATTCTAAGGGTTGAGGGAAGACTATTTTTACATTTTTATATTTTATAGAACGCAGGTAAATCTATGGTTTGAGAGGTTGGTTTGATAAACTATTAACTAAACTAATTGATAGACTAATCTAACTGGTGATAACTTTATGATAATTAAATGTATTTACTTAATCATGCATTACTTATCAGATTGTTTCTCCTAATCCTGTTGCCTTGTCACACTTGTGATGTAATTTGTAAGGAATTTCTAAGTTATGAACGAATTATACGAATCCGTCGTCTATTTAATATTCCCTTAATGCAAAGCACAAGTAAGGTAGTATGAAGACTATTACAAGGTCCCTAAGAGTATATTAAATGCGTGTGAAATACCTTAAGAGGGATCAACCATATAAGGGACAAGGTAGTATGAAGACTGCTACCCTATGGTATCCTTTCTACGCACTTGCGTTTCCCTAGATGTGTCAACAGTGATACAAACAAAAGCTGGTTTTCTAAGGCCTAACGCGCACATTTATCAACAAGAAGCAACATTAAAAGGATCTATAATCCGACTTTTATGCAATCATAAGTAAATACAAAGGAGGGTTTAGCCTCGCATGTTATAAAAGAAGTAAGAAGATAAATCAATCACACAACACATAGACATATTGAATGATTAATGATAAGTAACCTTACTTGAATTAAAACATGGATCCAAGGTAGTACAATAGGGTTTTAAGGCCCTAAATACGACCTATGAAGTTGCTACAAGGACTAAGGTTCGTCTCCATAAGTTATACAAAGTTATCCCAAAAGTTACACTCTAAAACCCTAAAATCGGTTTTGTATATATAGACATATCAACGCGACGGCGTCGCTTGATGCTTCTGACGTGGTCGCCACGTAGATGGTTCTATATCCAGACATTGTCACCAGATAGATCACGACGGCGTCGCTTTATGCCTGCGACGCCATATCCACGTTTTGTGAGCAATATTTCTTCAAGGATTTGGTGTAGGTCCGTAATCTCGTCCGTTTCTTCTCCAAATGAGCCCAAGTCACGTGTATTTCCTCCAAATGCCATCCAAGTGCTAAAAACCTAAAAACAAACGATTAAGCACATAATCTGGGCATATTTGCATGATTTAAGTGGTTAAATGACCCCGAAATAGTGTATAAAATGACACATCATCAAATACCCCCACACTTGGGATTTACTTGTCCTCAAGCAAATAGGCTTTTCTACCAAGACAATAGCAATATGAGGGTCATTTAACCTACTCTTCAACGTATTTTATAACACAATCTTCTAGACCTCATAATTAAAAGCACGAAAAGTATATACTAGCACCTCACATAAGTGTTTGAGATTCTCTCTTTCACTCGGGTGTATAATAAATTATAACATAATAGCAAAACGGAAAATCAACACTCATTACCTGTCATAGCTTATAAAATACCACAGGCTTGGTAAAGGATCAAACCTCCGCCGCTAGGCGCAAGCATTATTCATTACTATCTAAGAGGTCTTTTAAAGGGTTGTGGGGTGTAGGTGTAATATAACATATAATAGAAACATAAACGAATGGGATACATTTGGGTGGCTTTGGGTGAATTTGGAGTAGAAGGGTTAGCTAATTATTTATACGAATGCACATTGGTTTGTTTGCTAAGCCAAGACTCAGACAAAGATATACAAACTCTACACAACTCTACATCAATCTCTTTGTTTTTCTTTTCTTGACTCTAATATAAACATAAACATAAGCAAATGGCAGCCCGTACATTTTTTACCCTTTTTTTATTTACAATTTTTTTGTACACTTTTGCCCTGCCATTGCTTAAACATATAGTACATCATGGAGGTTTATAGGCACACCCCTACACTTGAACTTTTACATACTCAATTATTTACAATCTAACTAATGACCCGATTTGAGGTGGATCAAAATAACATGGAGATCATCTAACAAACATATGGGGGTATTGATTTAACTTTTCTTCCCCATTCTTTCGCGAAATAAATACTACCATGAATCCTAATCGTCCCAAACTGTATTTACAAGGATAAGAACTTAGCAACTGTGTACTCAAATAATTAACTTGGGTTAACATAATAATGTACTAAAAGTGAGTACATACAAGGTAGGCTAATGCGATTTGGGTGTAACGATTGGTTTAAGGGTTAACAATGTTCTTCATTAATAATCTGGAATCCACCAGAAAATTACGAGAACCGTGAAAAAGGATTGGCTCGAAGGGTTGTACTAGGGTATCCTGCACTAATAATGAGTGCATGACAAGGGTGTGGGATAGTTACATGATCGGTGTGACCATCATAACAATTACAGGTTTAAAACATGGGTTAATCCTAGTGCCTCTTATCTAGCAAATCCTAATACTCACTACGCAGTCTCGGGATGCATCACAAGAACAAGTTCTAGAATTTAATATGCTATCGGTACACTCATATAATTTAATACCGATACCAATGCTCCAGAAAAGGCAACAAAACCACATATACACATCTGTAACGACGGAATAGACACACATGATTGCTCACTCCTTAACTCGAGAAAGCTAAAGGTATAAACTATCTTGGGTATCAATAATAGATACCCGAATTCATATAGATCTAAAGGCAAACCTCACATTTTTGAGGTGAAATTTTGAGGGTTTTTGTGCTAGTCATATAAATTTCTATCCATGAGACGCTATTAATACTTGGTTTTCGTCGGTATGTGTCATAATTTTTTTTAAATTTGGGTCAAAATTACCTTTTTATGCTATGTTTCGATATATTACCCATCATTTTAAGGAACAAGCAAATGGAAAATGAAGGAATAGTTTCTAAGGTTTATTTTTCCCCTACACTTAAGTTGAACATTGTCCCCAATAGGGGTGAGCACGGTCCAAGGACCGGACCGGACCGACCTTGGACCGAGACCAAAACTAGACAAAACGGCGGACCGAGGACCAGACCAAAATGGTACGGTCCAGTCCGGGTCGGTCCGGTCCGGGTCGGTCTTCGGTCCGGTTCGGTCCTACACGCATTATCATCGGGTTTTTGGTCGGACCGGACCGGACTGACCGGACCGGACCGGACTGACCGGACCGAGGACCGAATTGGTCCAAAACACCGGACTGCGGACCGGACCGAAATACCTTTGGTCCGGTCCGGTCGGTCTGGTTCGGTCTGGTCGACTGTCTGGTATGCTCACCCCTAGTCCCCAATATTATGTAGAAGTACCCATAAAAACGAATATAAGGGAAAAGAAAACAAGTAAAAGAAAATAGTACTCCCCTGGTTTGCTCAATAATAGAGAAGAAACATGCGATAACTGGTTAAATCGTCCTCCAAGAGTCGTCAAATGAAACTTCCTAAGAACTTATAAGCTTCTTCTCGTCAAATATAACCTGTAATCACAGACAAAGAAAACTACACCAAGCATAAAATTGGCAGGATAGATTGTTGGGATTAAAAGCCTTCTTGAAGTTACTGCTGCTAAGCTAAAGTTAGTGTTGTTCATTAACTTTAGTGAAAAATATGCTAAGTAGTTAGTACCGCTAGTTCATAGTTACTACTGTTAGTATATATTAGTATTGCTAGTATAAAGTTAGTACTGCTGGTGAAGATTGAAGAAAATATTCTAAGTAGTGACTACTGCTTATACACAGTTATTACTGCTGGTGTATAAGTTACTACAGCTCAAAGATTAAGACTGCTGAAAGAGTTTCTACTGTCAGAGAAAGGATAAAGACAGAAGAAAGGATACAGATCGTTTAGAAATCAAGATTACTTACGTGATAAGTATTAGTTATTTATAGAATAGGTCTTAGAGAATATTCTAAGTCTTAGGAATATATTGTAAATCAACTAGGACTCCTTGGTGTATAAAAGGAGGTCTTAGGGCATAGAGTTCAATGTACCAAAAACGAGTCATTCATAGAGTTTCTTAGCTTCAAGGTTTTGTAACCCTAATACTAGGAGAGTATTCGTATTATTCTTAATAATATTGGAGCTTTTATTGTTGAATTATATTGTTTTGTGTTACTGTTTCGTTAAGAATTCTTCTAATATTAAAGATTAGATTCCGCATAATCTTTAATACACTTAACAAAGTTTCTACTATAGTTGTGTTAGATTTATCTAATATAACTAAACCTTAAACAAGCTTAAGGAATTTGATCTATTGAAGTGGGATCCAACAAGAGGTATCCTACAACTGGGACAACAAGTGGTATCAGAGCTTGTTGCTTTGAGAAACTTTGCTAGAAGATATGGATCAAGATTCTACACACATGGTGGCTGCATCTAAAGTTCCCATGCTCAAACCAGGTGAGTTTGAGTTATGGAGGATGAGGATTGAACAATACATCCAGATGATAGACTATGCACTTTGGGAAGTCATAGAGAATGGAAACACTGCACCAAAAACAACAGTTGTGGAGGGTGTTGAGAAAGTAATGCCTCCTACAACTGCTGAAGAGAAGGCTCAGAAAAGATTAGAGGTGAAAGCTAGAAGTACTTTAATGATGGGCATTCCTAATGAACATCAGTTAAAGTTTAACTCAATTAAGGATGCTAAGCTATTGATGGAAGCTGTAGAAAAGAGATTTGGTGGGAATGCAGCTACAAAGAAGACCCAAAGGAATCTTTTAAAGCAGCAATATGAAAACTTTACTGCTCCAAGCTCAGAGATGCTTGATCAAACTTTTGATAGGCTTCAAAAGCTTGTGAGTCAGTTGGAGCTTTTGGGAGAAACGATTTCACAAGAAGATGTGAACCAGAAGCTATTAAGAAGTTTGTCACCTGAGTGGAACACACATGTTGTTGTGTGGAGGAATAAAACTGATTTGGATACAATGAGCATGGATGATCTCTACAACAACCTTAAGGTGTATGAACCAGAAGTCAAAGGGATGTCTAGCTCAAGTTCAAGCACACAGAACATGGCTTTTGTGTCCTCTTCAAATAACAACAATAGCAGCACTAATGGAGCAGTTAGTACTGCTCAAGCAGTTAATACTGCTAATGGAGTTTCTGCTGCTAATACTCAAGTTAATGCTTCTAATATTGACAACTTGAGTGATGCTGTTATTTGTGCATTCCTTGCTAGTCAACCAAATAATCCTCAACTTGCACATGAGGACTTGCAACAAATCCATCCAGATGATTTGGAAGAGATGGATTTGAGATGGCAAATGGCTATGTTGACTATGAGGGCTAGAAGGTTTTTGAAGAATACAGGTAGGAAGCTTACTATCAATGGCAATGAGTCTGTTGGCTTTGATAAGTCCAAAGTGGAGTGCTACAACTGCCACAAGAAGGGACATTTTGCTAAAGAATGCAGAGCTCCAAGAAATCAAGACTACAAGAACAAGGAAAGCACAAAAAGGACTGTAACTGTGGAAACATCCACTTCCATTCTTGAACCCGTTAGTTAGATCTCTTTGACTCAACACGAGGATGGGTAGAATCTTACTCCATGAAATGTGCCCCCAACGCTTAAACTTAAGTATAGTACGGGGCATCTGGAATGTGTAATTATTAAAGATCCTATTGAAAGACATTAATCCCTTAGCGCAATCATATTCGAGTTTAGTGATTTTCCTAAAGGGTTTGCCCATTACGACTTTAGCTTTATCTGTTAGAATAAACTCTCGTATGTCTTCCAAGACCACAAAATCCGTGATGTAGGTGAAGCTGCCTACAAACACGTAGACATCCCTAAAAATGACAACTAAGTTTTTCCCTGTACTTTCTAATTCTTCTACCATTATAGTGTTGTAGGCTTTACGCGTGATGATGTTTATTGGTAAGAAGGGGTCAAAGTAGGCGACAAACTTCCTAAATCTGATCATACATTGGAATGCCAAGTCATCCCCATCAAAACTATTGATTGCCTTTTCACGGCGTAGCATTACAACAGTCTCGTACTCAATCAATTCATTAAGCACTTCACTGTCATCCGAATCATTATCTGAATGAGGAAAGGGAGAGACAAGAGGTGTGTCAACTAATTCATCATCAGACTCAAGGTCATTCATATTGGTCTCATTAGGATGTTGGCAAAGTTGTTAAGAAATTGTTCAATACTCTCTAAGCAAGAGTCGACAAAGGCTAAAATTCTTTGTAGCTTATGGAGCTCTTGGACGGCTTGTGCGCTGATGTGCTGCCGTGTAGGGTCATTTTATTGATAACCAAGTTTTAAATTTATATTTAGCCGACTTATCCTAAAACAATACTTTAACGGGCAGTGTACCCGATCGGGTGGAGTTTCGTGGTAAGTAGGGTGTCGAACACTAAGAGCTAGGTCGTTAACCTTATAATTTATCAGTATTTTAATTACTCTAATTAAGTTAATTCTAATTACTTGTTAAACCTATGCTATATACGTTTTCTAATAAGATTGAGGGTTTTCAGCATGAGAGACTGGCACAGGTTTTATGGTGACAATAATCAATTCTAAACACAATAAACACGCAAGAAAACAATCAGAAGATAAAAGAGCGGTACAAGCCAAATAATAGAAAACCGTATTAGCCATATTAAATTCAATTAAATGCTGGTTTGTTTATTCAGTGCAATGATTTCTTTTCTTGAAGCGGCATATCATTCTTAAGACTTAGGCGGGACATCATCCTAAGACCTAGATACGTTGAATCCTATCACAATTAACGTATCCACATAAAGCATCCTTTTAGTTTAATTATAATCTATCTAGGGATTATAGCAATGGTGATCTTGATAAACCCTAGCCCATCGGGACTTTACCCACTTACTGTTTGACGGTATTTTATATACTGGTAGTCCACTGTTCAAATCTTTATCAATTAATCAAGAACATACTTGTTGAAACATTACGGGTCACCTTCCGGTCCAACTAAGCTCTTAATTTAAAGATAAAGACAGAACGTTATTTGTGATCCTATTGGTCTAGTTATATAAAACACAATATGGAGAGCTATCTCAGTATCTAGCTCACTTGTTAGGCGTAACTAGACCTAGTTGAATGACAGGTCCCATATTCAAACATGTAGAAAAGTATCATGTGATAAACATAATTAAACTTTCAACGATAAATTAAGAAAATTGATTTTAAAACAAACCAAACATTAAATCTTCATTAAGATGGCTAATACCCAAGGGTATTAGCCCATAACCATTGTAATTATACAAGCATGATCAAATAACCAAGGTAAACTAAACGTTTTGCAAAACGATACCAAAAATTAAATGATTACAAGAGTAAGGAAATTACACGATGTCTTCTATGGAATCTTGATCGATGCTTGACCTTTGGTTGCTCTTCTTTTCTCTAGAAAATCGTCTTTTATGTGAATGGTATGAAGAATACGATTTTGCACACCAAAAACTCATTTTTGAGTCTTCTATTTATAGCCTCTGAAAAAGGATGGATACGCTGTATTGGGCTAGGCCAATACGGTGTATTAGGGTGTTTCCATTAGAGTGTGCGCAAAGTTTATAATCAACACAATATTCATTCCCAAAATAATTTATTCACCAAATCTCTGCATAGTTATCCAGCTGGAGACGGCGTATTGTAGGAGATGAATACACCGTATTGAGAATTATTTGTACGCATTTTCTTGTGAAGAGTTGGCGCTGATACGCCGTATCTAATTTATGGATACGGCGTATTGGTTAGAAATGAGCAATCTTCAAATGTCTTCATTTTAGCTCCAAAATATGCGCCTTTTAACATGTCTTCACAAATCACTCCTCAATTACTGCAAATAACACTTTTAAGCAATTAAGTATAAATTCTTGCAATAATTATACAAAAGTGGTTAGTTTATTCAGGATAAATGATGATATAAATGTGACGTTATTTGATGTCATCAAATATCCCTCACTTGAATCCTACTTGTCCTCAAGTAGACTCTAGATTATATTGAAAATGTATCCCAACCGAAGTTAAGGATTTTTCCGTTTAAGCACTTCTTTCGTTTTAATCGCCTGTATAAGACCAAGCACCTCTTGAAATATGGAAATGAAAATACTCAGATCATTCAACTAATCTAGGGTGTAACATTTAATTGGTATGCTCATTTGCTCGGTCGTGATTAGCTTCATATCATATGCTTGGCAAGGATACACATCTCCACCACTAGAGCTAAGGAGAAACAAATTAAAAGGTAAATTGGGTTTTTATATAAGGCTAAGGTGGATCATTCTAATAATCTTTCACCGATAGTACCACACCAACAAGGCACTTGAAGCACACATACACGGCCGTAACGACGGAATAGACATGTGTGTTTGATCATATCCTTATTCAAGTTTAACCAAGGGTTAGGATGAAGAATGATATAGGGTATGAATCTTCTAACTTTCACCAATAGTGATAAACCAACAAGGCAGCTGAGACATGCATACATGGTCGTAACAACGGAATAGACATGCATGCTCGTACACATCCTTATTCGCGTAAAACCTATGGTTAATGATTAGGAAAGGGAATTAAATTGTTGTTAAACAAAAATTACGAAACAAATAGATTAAGCTTGAACAAATAAGGTAGTTGCTAGTAACTTTTCCCGACCGTTCCATGATAAAGACTCGAAATATATACAAACGCCTCGATCATAGAGATGACAAACACAACCTACGTTGGCGTTCCCATAACGGTCAACTTCCCGAACATCCCAAACTTACATACTTTTACAAAAGTGGTGATATCGGCCACTTTATACAAACTATACATCGTTGATTTACATCCACATATCAACGAATAATCGATCCTTCCAATCGGTTTAAGTTTAGCGAACCGACTATAAATCATCTTTCTCTTTTTGATGCATTTTATATTTTTTCATTTTTTTTATTTTTTTTCATAACATAAACCTCGGTGTAGTTTCACCGTCTTTACAATCATAATTTTTCAAGATAATTTTTCCTTTAACTCTTCATCTTCGGACATAATACATAATCGAGAAAGTAGCAAAATACACGAGCTACATATTTTCCTATTGCATTGTGCAATTTCCCGACCTAACCGGAGATAGAAAATTTAACTTTGACACAGGAAATACAAAACTTTACACAAAAGCAACTAGCAACTTTGATTAAGTAAGCTTAATCTACAGGGTAGCCTAAGGTGTAAAGGTGTAATGAAATAGATATATGGTGTGAAAAAGACAGGAATGGCTCAACAGGTTTTTCTAGGGGATCTTACTCTTATAGTGACAGTAAGCAAAGGGCTACACGAGATTTAACTAACCAGTGTAGTTAGTTAATTTTACCATATTTAGGCTTTTTGGTGTATTCTTAGAAATTTACCAGTTAAAAACGTTTCTCCATCTAAATCCATAGTACTCATTATTGTGGTCTTGAGTGATATACCAGGCCAAGTTCTAAAGTCCACTACATCACCGGCACACTCATATTTTTGTGGAATTTTAAGTAAATATTTGGAAATGGAATAGGCTTAATTCTCACAATTTGGCATTAAGGGTTATAGTGCGCAAGATCATGTAACTAGTAATTTTTACAAAAGTTATGCTAGATTTTTTTTTAATTTAGCATAATTTAAGCATGTAGCATATTATTTGTAAAAGAAAGGACAAGTAGGCGTTCTAATTCTCCATCCCCCCACTTAGATTATACAACGTTCTCATTGTATAGATAAAACAATTAAAGAAAATGGGAAATAAAATTAGAACGAGGAACTCCCCTGATATGTTGCTCGGGATGATTCTCCAATTTGAGTTCTTAAGCAAAAGTGTGTTGATGAGGCTTCAGAATGCTCTTACAAGTCCAACACACGTCTTTTTAGAGTATACCATATCATCGATTTTCTTATAGCAAGGTCCTGCATAAAAGATTAGAAGACAAATGTACAATTCCTATCTCGGTTATACAATGGTTACAATGCAGGAAAACAATTAAACACATTACTGTACAAGGATCAATACGCCGTATCCCAAACCCTAGGATACGCCGTATTGTTCCTGTAAGAACAATTAAAATTTTAAAGTAATGAAAATTAAATTACAGACTGATAACGTCCAGACACATCCATACCGTTCCATGATAAAGACTCGAAATATATACAAACGCCTCGATCATAAAGATGACAAAGACAACCTAAGTTGGTGTTCCCATAACGGTCAACTTCCCGAACATCCCAAACTTACATACTTTTACAAAAGTGGTGATATTGGCTACTTTATACAAAACTATACATTGTTGATTTACATCCACATATCAACGAATAATCGATTCTTCCAATCGGTTTAAGTTTAGCGAACCGACTATAAATCATCTTTCTCTTTTTTGATGCATTTTCTATTTTTCCATTTTTTATTTTTTTTCAGAACACAAACCTCGGTGTAGTTTCACCGTCTTTACAATCATAATTTTTGGGATAATTTTTCCTTTAACTCTTCATCTTAGGACATAATACATAATCACGAAAGTAGCAAAATATACGAGCTACATATTTTCCCATTGCATTGTGCAATTTCTTGACCTAACTGGAGATAGAAAATTTCACTTTGACATAGGAAATACAAAACTTTACACAAAAGCAACTAGCAACTTTGATTAAGTAGGCTTAATCTACAGGGTAGGCTAAGGTGTAAAGGTGTAACGAAATAGACATATGGTGTGAAAAAGACAGGAATGGCTCAGCAAATTTTTTTAGGGGATCTTACTCTTATAGTGAGAGTAAGCAAAGGGTTACACGAGATTTAACTAACCAGTGTAGTCAGTTAATTTTAAAACATTTAGGCTTTTTGGTGTATTCCTAGAAATTTACCAGTTAAAAGTGTTTCTCCATCTAAATCCATAGTACTCATCATTGTGGTCCTTAGTGATATACCAGGCCAAGTTTTAAAGTCTAATACATCACTGGCACACTCATATTTTTGTGGAATTTTTAGTAAATGTTTGGAAATGGAATAGGCTTAATTCTCATAATTTGGCATTAAGGGTTATAGTGCGCGAGGTCATGTAACTAGTAATTTTTACAAAAGTTATGCTAGAAAAAATTTAAATTTAGCATAATTTAAGCATGTAGCATATTATTTGTAAAAGAAAGGACAAGTAGGCGTTCTAATTCTCCATCCCCCATTTAGATTATACAATGTCCTCGTTGTATAGATAAAACAATTAAAGAAAATGGGAAATAGAATTAGAACTTGGAACTCCCCTGATATGTTGCTCGGGATGATTATCCAATTTGAGTTCTTGAGCAAAAGTGTGTTGACAAGGCTTCAGAATGCTCGTACGAGTCCAACACATGTCTTTTTAGAGTATACCATATCATCAATTTTCTTATAGCAAGGTCCTGCATAAAAGATTAGAAGACAAAAGTGCAATTCCTATCTCGGTTATACAATGGTTACAATGCAGGAAAACAATTAAACACACAATTGTACAGGGATCAATACGCCGTATCCCAAACCCTAGGATACGTCGTATGGTTCCTGTAAAAACAATTAAATTTTTTAAATACTGAAATTAAATTACAGACTGATAACATCCAGACACATCCATACGCCGTATCCAGAGGGGTTCGATACGCCGTATGGAGTGTATGGGAAGACAGACTCATGCAAATAATTTAAAATTAAAAAAAATGACCAGGTTGTCTCCCGGGAAGCACTTTTGTTACAACCAATCATTAAGTTCAACCTTTTCTTTTCCCCTTCATTCTTCATCGAGTGTTGCCACGACTCATCCCTCATCAACGATACGTAAAAGTTCTCGATAAGCGTCGCGGTTATTCTTTGAGTGGTTGAGGTACTCGGACTCTTTTATGGCAATGTATTATTCGTCAGCATTGAATGAGTACTTCATCATCTCGACTATCCTGATTTTGCAGACTGATGGTTCAAGAGTGGGATCATCCTTGCGTTTATCATGCCCCTGATTGTCATGAGTACCGACGTTACTTGTGTCGTAATTTCTACCAAAGATATTATTAATCTCAAGATAAGGGCCATGAGCCTTTTCAGTT